>JAXIVJ010006130.1:67500-68980 GCA_036785665.1 Chirona hameri | reverse complement strand
GGAGATGGAGATGGAGATGGAGATGGAGATGGAGATGGAGATGGAGATGGAGATGGAGATGGAGATGGAGATGGAGATGGAGATGGAGATGGAGATGGAGATGGAGATGGAGATGGAGATGGAGATGGAGATGGAGATTGGAGATGGAGATGGAGATGGAGATGGAGATGGAGATGGAGATGGAGATGGAGATGGAGATGGAGATGGAGATGGAGATGGAGATGGAGATGGAGATGGAGATGGAGATGGAGATGGAGATGGAGATGGAGATGGAGATGGAGATGGAGATGGAGATGGAGATGGAGATGGAGATGGAGATGGAGATGGAGATGGAGATGGAGATGGAGATGGAGATGGAGATGGAGATGGAGATGGAGATGGTGATGGAGATGAGATGGAGATGGAGATGGAGATGGAGATGGAGATGGAGATGGAGATGGAGATGGAGATGGAGATGGAGATGGAGTGGAGTGTGGAGATGGTGATGGAGATGGAGATGGAGATGGAGATGGAGATGGAGATGGAGATGGTGATGGAGATGGAGTGGGTGGTTGGTGATGGGTGGAGTGGAGTTGGAGATGGTGTTGGTGTTGGAGATGGAGATGGTGTGGTGGGTTGGAGATGGGTGATGGAGTTGGTGATGGATGGAGATGGTGATGGAGATGGAGTTGGTGATGGAGATGGAGTTGGTGTTGGTGTGGGTGTGGGTGTTGGTGTTGGGAGTTGGTGTGGAGTTGGTGTGGGTGTGGTGTTGGGTGTGGTGTGGGTGTGGGTGTTGGTGTGGGTGTTGGGTGTTGGTGTTGGTGTGGGTGTGGTGGGTGTGGGTGTGGGTGTGGTGTTGGTGTGGTGTGGTGTTGGTGTGGGTGTGGGTGTGGGTGTGGTGTGGGTGTGGGTGTGGGTGTTGGTGTGGGTGTGGGTGTTGGGTGTGGTGTGGGTGTGGTGTGGGTTGGTGTTGGTGTTGGTGTGGGTGTGGGTGTGGTGTGGTGTGGTGTGGTGTGGTGTTGGTGTGGGTGTGGGGTGTTGGTGGTGTGGTGTTGGGTGTGGGTGTTGGTGTTGGGTGTGGGTGTGGTGTTGGTGTGGTGTGGGTGGTGTGGGTGTTGGGTGTGGGGTGTGGGTGTGGGTGTGGGTGTGGGGTGTTGGTGTGGGTGTGGGTGGTGGGTGTGGTGTGGGTGTGGTGTTGGGTGTGGGTTGGTGTGGGTGTGGTGTGGGTGTGGTGTGGTGTGGGTTGGTGTTGGGTGTGGGTGTGGGTGTGGGTGTGGGTTGGTGTGGGTTGGTGTGGGTGTGGTGTGGGTGTGGGTGTGGGTGTGGGTGTGGGTTGGTGTGGGTTGGTGTGGTGTGGTGTGGGTTGGTGTGGGTGTGGGTGTTGGTGTGGGTGTGGGTGTGGGTGTGGGTGTGGGTGTGGGTGTGGTGTGGTGTGGGTGTTGGTGTGGGTGTTGGGTGTGGGTGTGGGTGTGGGTGTGGTGTGGGTTGGTGTGGGTTG
>JAXIVJ010006130.1:5000-65000 GCA_036785665.1 Chirona hameri | reverse complement strand
GAATCTGCCCCTTCCCGAATTTTCTAAATAACTCGGAAACTATGATAGATATCGGTATGAAACTGCAAAACCTTATTCACCATCAATTATACGTCTTCTCTCAAGACTTGATTGAAATTTGTTAAGTAGTTTGGGAGATAATTACGTTTTAGTGACGTCAGGTCATGCCATTTTTGGTGGAAAAACTAGAAATGTTTGACAAATCGTAGAAAATAGAGTTTGGAAGCAAATTACAAATAAAAACGTCAATAGAACAAAAATAACATTCTCTTCAAAATGGCTATCTCGTATATCCAAAATGTTGAGTTTTTTAACCCAAAAATAATTTTTTTTCGGAAAAATTGACACAATATAAATATTTTAAAAGATATTTAAAATAACGGAATATATATTGGAGAACCAAGTATGAACGATTACGACACCCGCACCAAATTGCAAAGCAATAGGTATCTTTATTTTTGACTGGCTTGTGGCTCCCTAAGTAGGAGAAACTCATGACGTCATTTGTTTTTATTGCATTTGATGGCTTTTAGTGACCATATACAGACAAATAAATGCCATCACTGTATTTTTTAGACAAAACTGGTCGATAAGCAAGTCTTTTTTATTTAGATTGATATATTTCCAATTGTGACCTTTGTCGACCTGACCTTGACCTGAACTTCACTTAAGGGCCATTATATGGGGTCAGGATGTTAAAATGGCTAAGACTATGCGGAAGATGTATTATACCTCTGAGAGCAAACATGTTAAATGGAAAGTATGGCCCATCAACCCAAATATCTGGATTTTGACCATTCATCTGACCGTGACCTGACATGTGACCTTATTTGAAAAATTTCGCGTATGCTTTAGGTGTGTCTCATTGAGAGCTTTCGATTGCCGCCTTGCGCGACGCGCGTGTCGCTGCGGTTATTGATTCTCACGAAAATCCCAAATATATTTCGCCGCAGCGAGCTACTCCATTCGCACAACAAGCGACGCCGAGCAACTGTCGTGTACGTTTTTTTTTGCGCATGCGCAGAACGGACATGTGTTTCGCGGAGCGGCCGAGTGACCTATCTAGTTGGTGGTTCTCCTCCCCACCCGCGGCGGCATATAGCTATAGGGTGGGTGAGAACAACTCCCCTCCCACCCCCCCCCCCCCAAAAAAAGGGAAAAAAATAATCCATGCACTCGTCTTGAAAACGCACACTTGTTGATGGGTGGCTCGTTATTTCGTACAGGTAGCTACAATATTCTCCGCAGTAGAAGCACATGCACCTGTAACAACGATACATTAGGGATACATTCTGCATATGGTTACAGTTTTAAGTAATTATCTGTCAATTGGGAACCGATTTCCAATTGAAAATTACCAATAGATGCTTCGTAATAAGACTCATTTGTTGATTAATGGCTGGTCGGCGTGCATGCAATATATCGATTAAATTTTGACAAAGTTTGTTTTTTGTTTACGATGAATTGACGCTTAGCTCAGAATATTATTGGCTATAACTTTGTCAATTTTCATTGGATTTCCAATTGAAAACAATGTCGACACTCGTCTTGAAAAGGTACACCTTTTGATGGGTGGCTCGTACCGGTAGCTGCAATATTAACTGCACATCCACACATTTATTTACATCCACCACACCGATGAACACACATTTAAACACATTTGTGGGTAGGTATATCACATTTATTTATGCACATGAACATTATGGGTATGTGTTCACGCAACGTCACTCCAACTCTACTCATACAAGGCCATAGTGTAAACATTCACACATTTTCAATAGCGACCAATATACTCGCGAGTCGCGACCCAGCGAACAAGGTCTTATCTCGTTTTGGTGACACAAGATTATTGTGACGTATCTTGTATTTATATCAATATTTTTCCAATTATGACAAATTAGTACTTTTTCGCAAAAACGAATGCCAGAACCGTAATCAGGACACTCTTTTCCATCATTCCACATACTTTTCCCAAGGTGTACTATTCCATTTAACCCGCGCACTGCAGGGGGTTTGCGCCGAACACGAACTGCAGGGGGCTGATTACCGCCCCCCCCCCGTGATATCTCGAAAACTACGCTACGTAGCGACAAGAGAAAAACAGAATTTTATAGCTTGATACAAGTTCTATCGAAAGTTTTCAGTATTTTTTAGGTCAGGTCAAAGTTGAGGTCACCAAAGGTCATCAAAGGTCAAATTTTCCATTTTTTCCTGTTTTAGGACTTGGCTCCAGAAATTCCCAGATATTTCGGAAACTATGCTAGTTAAAAACAAACGGAAAAAATCAAACGCCAGCCAGTGAAATTTTCAATCGAAAGAGTGTCCTCAAATTTGATCTTATGTCATATTTGAGGCTCCAGAGGTCAAAAAAGGGAAAAATGTTGTTTTGTTGCAAAATTATTTTTCGCTATTAACTTTGTATTTAATAAAGATAACGGAAAACTGTTTACGCCATTGTGTTTATCTCATCACAGCACTTCGAACCATATACATGGTTACCTTTTTAAGTAACTTATACATTTGACCTCAGGTGATGGTCAAG
The DNA here is from genome assembly GCA_036785665.1 of Chirona hameri. NCBI lineage: Eukaryota > Metazoa > Arthropoda > Thecostraca > Balanomorpha > Balanidae > Chirona > Chirona hameri. Next base: position 62,458 of record JAXIVJ010006130.1, on the reverse strand, counting down.
TGGTGACCCAAGTAGGGCATGTTACATATTGGAAGACGTGTCTCGACGAGACAAACACATTGTTGTCTGCTATACTTATCTATCTTTATTATGTCGGGAGTTATTGACGAAAAGTGATGGTGACCTCGCATGACCTCAAATGATCCCATATGGGTCACTGAACAAAACTTACACGTGGATCATTAAGAATATTCTATAATAACATGATCCAGAAGTAATTGGACTAATATCATGCATATCCTTGAAATAGGAAGCATTTGTATATTTCCCCATTGACTTATTATGGGGAGGTTACGAAATTGACCTGACCTTCGGTCACCGACATCAAAATTCCGAGATAAACAAATTGTAAGTACTTATGCCCTCATGTCATCCTGTAAGTTTCGAACTGATCGGTGAAAACTCTGGCTTTGGCACAACTGCAAACATTTTTGGAGGTGGGGTCACTTGACCTGGTCTGGTGACCTGACCTGAGATGACCCGAGTTTAAGTGTGCGGAATTGAAGTCATAACAGGTGTGCTAAACCCGGCGGCGTTGCGCGTCGCCGTTTTTCTCTATCTGCGAAAACCTGATGAGGGGGGGGGGCGGACATCAACCCCCCTGCAGTGCGCGGGTTAAAGGGAGTTGAGTTCACCATTAACATGATGTGTGTTTTGAACTGAGATAACAAAATTATAGCCCAAACCGAAACATTAAAGAGGTATATGGTGAACAATGTGCTCGCTCTGATGAGTAATTTCGATATGAGACCGAAAGTGGGACAGGAATTTTGCGATTTAGAGCATCCGAAACGCTCGTGCATTATATGACGTCATATCAGGGCCTATTTTAACATGTTAACTGGGGGTCAAATGCCCCCCAGTGAGCTGTTTTGCCCCCCAGTCAAGAAATGTTGCCCACACTGATTTAAGTATTTCCATGTCATTTTTCGCTTGATAGGTATTCAATTAAAATATAATATGTTTACCTTGTGATAAATGTATACAAGTCCAATGAAAATGGCATGATATTCCTAAGTTTTAGTATTTCCCAGCCAAAATAAGTATCTTTAAATTATTTCCGGAAGATCTTGAATTTCAATATCCTTTGAACAATAATTGCTCATTAGCGGCAGAGTGGGGGAGGTCGGGGGTTGTTGGATCAGGAACGTCGCCACACAATTTGGAGTGGGTGGGGGCTACTGCTGAGCCGATTGTGTTGAAATTTGGTGTGTGGTTAGGGATCTCTCAACCGCCACTTTCCCACAAGTCAGGGGTGGGGTGCTTCTGCACGTGTACACGTGTGCACCACGCATTTGTATCTCAGAAACTACTTCTCTGATCGAATTGAAATTCACCATACATTTCCTTCGCGTTCGCTCGTTCATCGCCAACTACGGCGCCTTACTGGTTCGATAAAAAAAGAAGTTATGGAAGACAAATGACGATTGACCTCAGGGTGAATAGATTTTACCCCGTGGAGGTCACAGGATAAAAATACTACATGGATCTTTGAATTGACGGATTCAGCACGGGTGGTTTGGGGGGACAAAATTCCAAAAAGTCTCACACAATTCTGAAAAAGCATCGGATTTGGCTTGCTTATGCATTTATAGCTGATTTAAAGCTAACTTCCCGTAGTAAAAGTTGCTTAGATTATCTTCTATATCAGGAAATGTGTCAATCTTGCGCCGATTTCAGGTGGTTGGGGGAGGGGGGGGGCAATTGCCCATTTTGCTCAACCGTAGATCCGCCACTGGATCTTTGTATTTTGCAAAAGATGCGGGTCTTTGGTGAACATTGGGCAAATTTAGCAATTTCCTGTGGATGTATATGCATTTGCATGTTTCCCCAATGACTTATAATTGGGAGGTCACAAAATAGACTTAACCTTAGGTCAGGGGTGGTAAAGGTGCTTTGAGTGGCGCCGACCAAAAGTGGCACATACAAAATCCTCGGGTCATCTTAGGTCAGGTTACCAGACCAGGTCACGTGACCCCACCTCTAAAAAACTTGTGGTCGTACCACAGTCACGGTTTTGGGATGATTGGTTTCACACTTACAGGATTTCATAAGATCACATATATCTACAATTAATTTATCTTGGATTTTTAATATCAGCGACCTATGGTCCTATGGTCGGTTTAATCGACCGACCAGCGACCTATGGTCGGTTTAATTTCGTGACCTCCTAATAAGTCTAAGGGGAAATATTAAAATGCTTCCTATATTCTAAGGAGACGCAAGAAAACAGTATAATTCCTTCTGGATCATGTTATTATAGGAAATTCTTGATGACCTAGGTGCCATTTTTGTTCAGTGACCCATACAGGGTCAGCCGAGGTCATCCGAGGTCACCAACAGTTTAATGTCAATGACTCTCGACATAATGACGATAGAGAAGTGAAATCGACACCAATGTGTTTACCTCGTCGCGGCACGTCTTCCCATATGCAAAATGACCTACTTGGGTCACCATCACTTGACCTTGACCTGAGGTCACATTTGTAAGTTCACCTGACCTGGTCAACACTAATATGAGTCGAAGCGTCTTGACGAGACAAGTACGATGGCGTCAAAAGTATTGCCTTGTCGTTATTAGGTAAAAATATATTCGTGATAACTTTTTAACAGCCTTTTTGGCATTTGATGAGCTCTGGAGCCTAAACTATTGATCTGAGCTCAGATTCAAGGACACCTCAGCGATTGCATTTTCCAAGAGATTTCCATTGCTTTTTCCGTTTGTTCCTAACTAGTTCCTGTGATATCTGGGAGTTTCTGGAGCGAAGTCCTAAAACTTGAAAATCTGACCCTTGATGACCTCTGGTGACATCTGAAATACCTTCGAATGTGCTTGTCGAGAGGTTTTAATTTTTTTCCTACGTCTTTCTAGCCCTTTTAGTTTTCGAGTTAGAAGGAGGGGTCCCTAAACAGTGAAATCCACTGTCCTGACAGTGGACCTCCATTGAAAATGCACTAGTATACCCCGGCCCCGGCCCCGGGAAATCTACTGTCCGGATTTCCCGCGCCGTTCCTTCTGGATTATTATAGGCCATTCTTGAAGACCCAGGTGCATTTTTGGTTCAGCGACCCCACGTGTTGAATCTATCATCCGAATTTTTTATCTCGTCTTTTTTAATCTAATTTATTATTATTGGCAATCAAGAGCTGAAACGCAACTGCTTTTTATCAAAGTAAATTGATATACATACTGACGTGATAAATATGATGATTAAGTGAATAATACATCTGAAGTGGTTTTGACGATCAGTATTTCTAAGGACATGATCGCTTAGTAAATTTTCACAGGAATGACATAGTAATGATTTTTTCTGGCATTTTGACTCCCGAGTACTTCATGAGAAAGAGCATTTTGTCCCCGACCTTATCCATACAGACAGAACACTTTACCACCCCTGCCTTAGGTCACCGATATAAAAATCATCCGAAATAGCAGAACTGTAGGTGTTAATGACCCATGGTGGCAGAATTCAGAGACTTAGGTAGAATTGAGGGATGTCAAAATTGTATGTCTTATCAAACATGATAGCATGAAGGAGGTGTCTGGGTCTAAAAACATGAAAATGAGGTCAAAATTGTCATGTTTTTCAAGCTGAACACCCCATTTCATGCTATCACATCTGGCAACATGAAATAATTTTATATCCCTCCCTAACTCCCTGAATTTGGCCATTATGTAATAACCTGATTAAATCCTGTGAGTATCTAACTGATCGGTGAAACAATGCGGCTGCGGTACGACCTTACATTTTTGGAGGTGGGATTACTAGACTTGACTTAGTAACGTGACCTGAGGAGACCCGAGGTAAACAAATTATCAGGATTTGGGCAATTGATAGGCAAGCAGTTGTGCCAAAAAAGGCGGCGCGAAATGGCGTCGTTTTCCGCTATTTCAACAACAACAAAAACTAAGAGGGAGGGTATCCGCCCCCACTGGCGGATCCAGGGGGCGGACATCGGGGGCAAATCCCCTCACAGGAATCTGGGGAGGGGATGCAATACAAGTATGTCGCCCCCCCCCGTGCGTTCCCTGCACTGAACGTGAAAAACAATGATCTTAGGAGAAAACTTCATGAAAGCGGAAGTTTTTGTTCTTCTCTCAAGTGATTGAATTTGAAGTTTGTATGTATCCCTTGCTTTCAATGATAGACAAAACAGCGCACCTAATGTAATTTAAGCACACTAGGTGCGCTGGTTATTAGGTAATTACACAGCGGAGCTTAATAATTAAACTCCGCTGGGTGGGGGGGGGGGGGGCAGAATCTGCCCCCACACGGATTTTCTCACTAACTTTAAAACTGTGATATATATCAACGTGAAACTTTCAGTACCTTATACTTCATCAATTATACGTCTTCTCACCAAATTTCAATGTAATTAATGTAGTATTTTGGGAGATAATACGTTTTAATGACGTTATGTCATGCCAATTTTGGTGGTAAAACAATAAATGTTTGAAAAATCGTAAAAATAGAGTTTCAAAGCAAATTGCAAATTCAAACGTCAGAAGAAAGGAAATGACATTCTCTTCCAAATGGCCCTCTTGGATTCGTGATTTTTTCCTTACCCCAAAAATATATACTTTTTCTGAAAAATGTCCAAAAAAAACATTTTTTTTTTGTGAATTCGAAAAGTAATTTATTAAGCTCGAATACCAAAATAAGGTGACCGGCCCAAACCCGCGGAGGAAATAAATGGGGGTACCTTTTGCCACAAAAAGATTCCCCCAAAAATGGGGTTACCTTTTTGCCCCCCTCCCCCCAGTGGTTTCCCTTAAAATGGGCCCTGCGTCATATCCATGACTTGCACACTCTCTGACACTGGTCCCTTATCACTTGGCGCTTCGATAATACCTGAGTATACGGGGGAAAATGGGAGTAAATGGAGGGGACAAATCGACCACCACCAGTTTACGCCTTAACAAGAACCTCAATGCCCCCTCACTGAATCATAACGTCCTTTTCACCCCTAAGAACGTATCCTCAATATCCCTAAATAACTACCTCCTTACCCACATTATGCGCCCTCCTTCAAGGTCACTGGTGAGGTTACCTCCCCTATACCCCTTCCTCACCTCCCCATACCCCTACTATGTCTAAAAACAGCTGATTGTTTTGAAATGAGACACTTTCATACCCACCTTTTATCACATACATCCCTTGATTACCACCTGTACCACCATCTTATAGCTCACGTACCCTTCAAATATATCCTAAATACTCTTCGTTGACGTCCTTAAAATCCTGCTGTTACCACCCTTGTACCTCCTGCATGCCCTGCACAACGTCCTATATGTTTCCTTGTTACCTCCATCCTTCCTGCCTCCAGCTTACAACCGAGAAACCTCTTTTTCGTCTTATTTGTTTATTTAGTTATTTCACGAGTTTGGACCATCCACACACAATGTGACTATCTTTAGCCCATGGCGTTACGTGACATAAAACAGTACATCGGATAAACAGGCAGTTGGAATTCACACTCGGGACACATACTGGATAAAGTGATGGAGTTACAAACTACACAGGGCCTATTTTAAGGGAAAACCACTGGGGGGGGGGGGGGGGCAATGAGGTACCCCATTTTTAGGGTCATCTTTTTGTGGCAAAGGGTACACCCATTTTTTCCCTCCGCGGATTTGGGTCGGTCACCTTATTTTGGTATTTGAGCTTAAGAAATTCACTTTTCGAATTCACAAAAGAAATGATTTTGTGGACATTTTTCCGAGAAACAAAATTGGTAAAAAAAACACAAACAAAACACAATTCCGAGATAGCCATTTAGAAGAGAATGTCATATCCTTTCTTTTTTTTCTTTTTTTGTATTTCCAATGTGCTTTGAAACTCTATTTTTACGATTTGTCAATCATTTATTGTTTTCCCACCAAAAATGGCATGACATGACGTCATTAAAACGTTATTATCTCCCAAAATACTGCATTAATTTCATTGAAATTTGGTGAGAAGACGTAGAATTGATCTATCACAGTTTTAAACTTATTGAGAAAATCCGGTAGGGGCAGATTCTGCCCCCCCCCCCCCCAGCGGGGCGCGTGTCACTGGGGCTGCTTGAATTCTATCAGGTGTGCTGTTTTGTCTATCAGGCACGTAGCCAGGGGGAGGGCGGCGGGGGCGGCCGTCCCCCCCACCCCTGGAGGCCAGGAGGGCTCTTTTTGGCGCGCGAGGGCCCATTTCGGCGCGCGCAGCGCGCCGAAAAGGGCCGACGAGACCGCGCAAAGCGCGGTATCATAGGTTCTTTACTACACAAAGCGTGGTCTTTAGAGAGTTTTTAGAGTTTAGAGTTTAGAGGACTTCAGAGGTCCTAGGGCAACCAGGGCCCTCTCTGAAAGACCAGAGGGCCCCTTGGACGTTCAAAAGAACCCTGTGCATGTCAGAGGGGCCCCTGGCCAGACCGAAAGGGCCCCTGAGCGGGTCAGAGGGCCCCCTGAGCACGTCGAATGGGCCCCCTGAACACGTCGAATGGGCCCCTAGCCAGCACAGAGGGGCCCCTGGGCAGGTTGAGAGGCCCCTGAGCATGTCGACAGGGCGACAAAACGGCCAGCGCAGATATTTGCCAGGTCATAAGGGCCCCTAAGCAGGTTGGAGGGCCCCTGGACAGACCAGAGGGCCCCTGGGAAGTTAAGAGGGACCCTGTGCAGGTCAGAGGGGCCCTGACCAGACCGAAAGGGCCCCTAAGTAGGTCAGATGGGCCCCTGAACATGCCGAATGAGCCCCTAGCCAGCACGGAGGAGCCCCAGGGCAGGTCGGAGGGCCCTCGGAGCATGTCGCAAGACGACAAGGCAGCCAGCGCAGTCCCTTGCTAGGTCGGAAGGGCCCCTTAGAAGGTTAAAGGGCCCCTGGAGAGACTAGAGGGCCCCTGGAAAGTTAAAAGGGCCCCTGCGCAGATCGGAGGGCCCCTGATCAGACCGAAAGGACCCCTGGGCGAGTAAGAAGGGCCCCTGCAATGCCGAAGTGGCTCCTGGCCAGCACGGAGGGGCTCCAGGGCAGGTCGGAGGGCCTCTTGAGCATGACGGCAGGGCGACAAAGCAGCCAGCGCAGGCCGACCAGAAGAGTCGCTGTGCCGATCGGAGGGGCTCCTGGGCCAGTCAGAGGGGCCCCTGGCTAGACCGAAAGGGTCCCTGAGCCGGTCGGAAGGCCCCTTGAACATGCCGGATGAGTTCCTAGCCAGACTGGAGGGGCCCCTGGGCAGGTCGGAGGGGCCCCTGAGCAGGGGCGGCGGATTGCGGGGGCAGGATACCCAAAATTCCCTCCAGTCGAGAATCCTGGGGGGCGAAGGGTAGTTTTGCCCCCCCCCCCCCCCCAGATTTTAGCCTTTTCAATCTGGGGGCAACATGACCCTTCCCATCCCCAGGATTTTCATTTGAGGGGGGGGGGGGATTTTGGGTACCCTGCGCCCCACAATCCGCCGCCCCTGCCCATGAGCATGTCGGCAGGGCGACAAAGCAGCCAGTGCAGTCCCTGGCCAGGTCGGAAGGACCTCTGAACAGGCCGAATGGGTTCCTTGACACACAAGAGGGGCTTCTTGGAAGGTCAGAGGAGTCTCTGGTGAGACTGGAAGGGTCAAAGCACGTAGAGATTCCAGATGAAGATTAAATACAAAGAGGACTTACTCCACAATAAACATATTAAAAGCGGAGCTTTCGGGTATATTGTAACACCCTTCGTCAGGGTGCTACAATTTACCCGAAAGATCCGATTTTATTTTTTCCTTTAGAGTAAGCCCTCTTTGTATTATATATATCTCCCACTCCACATCATGTATTTTCGCTTCGCGGATCCCAGATGAGTCCCTGAACAGGTCGGAAGGGCGTAGAAAAGGTCAGAGGGGCCCCTAGACGATCTGGAGGGACCTTGGGCCTTTCAATATTAAGAATTCAGTTGTACAGGGAATAAAACTAAAAAAATTCGCGCCTTATATGCGGGTTAGGAAAACAATCGGTCAGTTTCTCGGCGCATTTATGTGTTATGTTGCTACTTGCCTATATTATTGGGCAAAATAGTTCATTTTATCACCTTTTCCCCGCACTTTTAAACGCACAATATAGCAATTTTAGAGGTCCGCACCATACGCAATGCGACGCATTGATGAGAAAGCAACCCAGGGCATAATACTCAAAATTTTCGCGCCGCTCCGCGGCGCAATTTGTTTAAGAGTTCCAGGTCTTGAGCTTAAATAAATATTCCAAGTTGGTATAGCTGATTCCAAATTCGTGTGGCTCGTTCCAAAGTTGATGTGGCAGTTTGCTAACTCCAGCTCCTAAACGTTGGTATGGCCCATGCCATACCTGCCATACTGCATTTTCCAGCCTTGTAACGTGCCTTTTCACGCGTTTTTTTTTTGGAGGGGAGGGGATTTCAACGCTTGGGAAGGGGCCCTTTCAACGCTCGGGAAGGGGCCCTTTCGAGCCGCCGCCCCCCCCCCCCCCCCTGGACGAAATCCTGGCTACGTGCCTGTTGTCTATCAATATTGAAAGCAAGGGAAACATACAAACTTCAAATTCAATCACTTGAGAGAAGAAGAAAACCTTCCGTTTTCATGAAGTTTCTCCAAAGATCATTGTTTTTCACGTTCAGTGCAGGGAACGCGCTGGGGGGGGGGGGGATACTTGTAGTGCATCCCCCACAGATTCCTGTGGGGGGGGGGGGGCATTTGCCCCTGCTATCCGCCCCTGGGTCCGCCAGTGGTAGCGGATACACTCCCCCCTTATATTTTTTGGAAATAGCGGAAAACGACGCCATTCTGCGCCGCCATTTTTGGTATAACTGCTTGCCTATCAATTGCCCAAATCCTGTTAATTTGTTTACTTCGGGTGCCCTCAGGTCACGTCACTAAGTCAAGTCTAGTGATCCCACCTCCAAAAAAATGTGCCGCAGCCACATTGTTTGACCGATCAGTATGATACTCACAGGATTTAATCAGGTCATAAACACCTACAATTCTGCTATTTCGGATTATTTTTTACATCGGTGACCTAAGGTGAAGTATATTTTATGACCTCCCAATTATAAGTCATTGGGGAAACATAAAAATGCATATAAATCCACAGGGAATGGCTAAATTTGCCCAATTTTCACCAGAGCCCCGTATCTTTTGCAAAATACAAAGATCCAGTAGCGGATGGGCAAAATGGGCAGTTGTCCCCCCCCCCCCCCCACTGCCTGAAATTGGCACAAAATTGACACATTTCCTGATATAGAAGAAAATCTAAGCAACTTGTATGCAAGTTAAGTTAGGTTAGCGTAAGTTAGCTTTAAATGAGCTATCAATGCATAAGCAAGCCAAATCCGGTGCGTTTTCAGAATTGTGTGAGACTTTTAAATTTTGCCCCCCCCCCCAAAAAAAAACACCCGTTCTGGTTCCGCCAATGCAGAGATCCATGTGGTATTTTTATCCTGTGACCTCCACGAGGTAAACTCTATTCACCCTGAGGTCATTCGGCATTTTCTTCCATAACTTTTTTACCGAACCAGTAAGGCGCCGTAGTTGGCGATAAACGAGCGAACGCGAAGGATTCAATCATTCAATTCATATGGTGATTCAATCACCGTTCGATTCACGGAAAACATTTGGAAAATTAATTCTTTCCGATTCAAAGAAGAAAAAAATCGACTCACGTTTGATTCAACATTTAAATATATGTGATGGATGTTTGCCAAATCAATACAAATGGAAACATACATATATATGATCACTAAAACATTGTTACAGCAATACTATTTCAGTATAAATGAATTCAGCCACCGCACTGCATATATTTGCACAATTTACCAGTGTGCTTGAAACGTTAAGAATCGTTAAATCTTTTGATTCATTCAGCCTTGATTTGATGCAGGTTTTGATTCAACCACGATTCATGAATCAAAAGATATGGTGATGAATCAATTATTTTGCATTCAAGGAATTTTGATTGAACAATTCCGATCCATTCAATTAGTATCGAATCAATAACCAGCCTCGTGGTTAGGGATCTCTCAGCCGCCACTAGAGCCCTTCATGAAATGGGAATCCCCATAGAACCCATGGAACTGGATGGAAATGGGTGAGAATGGGACCATTTTTGGGAATGTAACGGGTTTGAACGGGTTTGGGACTTCCCTGATCGAGTTGAAATTCACCAAGATTCCAAAATGCATCATGATTGAATCGTTCCAAAAACTTGAATCAAATAACCAGTCTGCTAACCACACACCAAATTTGAACACAATCGGCTCAGCAGTTGCCGCCACCCACTCCAAATTGTGTGGCGACGTTCCTGATCCAACAACCCCCGATCTGCCCCACTCTGCCGCTAATGAGCAATGGGGTATGTCATTAAAATTTCCGCCACCAGGGGCGCTGGGCAGCAATGTGACCCAAGCGGCGATTGCCGCCATTGGCGACAATGTATTAACCCTCGCCCTACGGGAGCTTTTTTCACCTTCGCCCTACGGGGGGAGGGTCCTAAAAAGACCCCCTTGTTAACTTTCAAACCAAGCAAGGTAGAGCAACGCGGTAAAACCAACATGTTGCCTGTCATGTTTGAAATATAACGGTATGCAATTTTTAGGTTTCAAGTTAACGAGTGATCTTCCAGGTCAAGTGAATGACCTCGATCGATCACGTCCAGAACAGCGATTTTGCTCTGTCAGAAAACTTCAAAATTATAAATTTATAAATGTTAACACAAAGGCATGTTTCTAGACCTGTTTTGCCTCAGAAATACAGAAAAGGTAATTATTTATTCGTATCTGGTACACAAAAGTCTAAAAAAGTTATTAAAAAAATGACGTCATGAGTTAGTTTCTTACACTTAGGGAGCCATCACTCAGTCAAAAATAGAGATATTGCTTTGAAATTTGGTTTGAGTATTATCCATACTCAGTTCTCTCACATATATTCCGTTTTTAACATCTTTGAAAATTTTGATTTTGTGGTGATTTTTCCAAAAAAAATCAATTTGGGTTCATTTCAGGGGTGTCTATGGAGGTGCCAATGGCACCTCCATAGACAAGCCTGCGTTTCCCTGTCTCACTTCTAACTCTTGGCAAACGTAGTTGCCCGATCTGCCAATTTCTCTAGCCGTGCTCTACGCGTTCAAACATCTGTCGCAGGATCTCGGGTTCGCCAAAACGCAGTATCGATTCCGTTTAAGTCAGTTGGTGGTACTCAAATAGGCTGCGGGCTGACCAGATACACAGTCGCACAGATATCCTGTCGTATTTTCGTTTCCCGGTGATGGCACGGGTACACAAATTTACAAGTTTTTGGATACGGTGCATCTGCTTCATACCACATGTCCCGTAGATCGACAAACAATACCTAATAGATGACATCACCAGACCTTCCACAATCTGTCGCAGAGCGCAGCGTGGTACAAGATGTCGAGCATGCATCAGGGCGATTAGTGTACCTGTACATTTGGCAGTCAACTAGTCAATGTGAGGTTCAAAACACAGGTGCCTGTCAATGACGAGACCTAAGTTTTGGACTATTCTGGATTCAGTCACAGTTGAGTTTCCTACTTTGAATGAGATCTGAGGGACAGTGCGCAGCATAGCCCTTGTTCCGAGTACAAGCAGTTGAGTTTTTGACGCGATGATTTTCATCTGATTCTTACAAAACCAATCTACAAGCATTGCAAGGGCTGTTTCTGCCTGATGGATCATTTCATGAAGCCGTTCTTTTCTACCACAAACTAAAACCTGCGTATCATCGGCATATTGAATAACGGTAGACTGGCCGGTATACAAGTCCATTTCGTTGGCGAAGATCGCGAACATAAGACAGCTGAGACTACCTCCCTGATACACTCCAGTAGTGTTCGGCAATGTCGCTGACAGGTTCGCACCGCCGTCTCTCTTAGCTACCTTAACCTGCTGCGTATGCCCTGAAAAGTAGTTAGCCAGCTAGTGAGTGTAACGCCGTACATTTCTAGTTTACAGAGCAGTTTGTCGTGATCAATACATCGAAGCATTTTGAGCAGTCCAAAAATACCAGCATACATATCTGGCCGATATCCACAGCACGACAGATGCGATCAGTGATAACTGTCAGGGCGGTTTCAGTGGAGTGGTGGCGTCGGTACCCGTGCTGAAAATTTGAAAATAGATGACTGCGGTTAACATATGCACTGATCTGACGATGCACTAGTCGCTCGATCACTTTGGTCACAGCTGGAAGTATTGAGATTTGCCGCTTGTTCGCTACACTGGCTAAGTCACCTCCCTTCCGAATTGGCGTCACAAGTGCGTGTTTCCAGCTTGGCGGTACTATTGCGGTGACAATTTACAATATCGAGTAACACATAGCAAAGTCCCGGAAATAATTATGTGTAGCATGCATACACTCTGATACCATCGGTCCCTGTCAATTTGGACGGTCTCATCGATCCCACCGTTCTGCACAAGTCATCGAAGGTCACTGGGCACAGCCGCATGCCGCACGCAGGAACTCGCGGGAGCCTAAAAGGCGCACGACTTTGCGGCGGGGTGTTCGGTCAATCGCCGACCGCAGCCACGTTTGCATCCGCTTCAGGGCCGAGAACGATCTTTCTACCGATGGTGTTGTTACAGGCTGGCATGCGGCTATTCGTAAAAGTCCAAAAATCAAAGGAAAGCATGATTTACTGCACATTTTAGCGCACTTAAGAGAGTTGTCAGCCGCTCTGGCTGTGGACAGTTGGACCACAGAGCTATCCAGCAGTGATCATTGAATTGCAGTGCCATGAATGCATTCAAATTGCTAAGAAAGAAGACACTGCTAATTTGTCTTACTACAAAATTGTTGATGGTTGGTATTCACGTCGATTCAATGATAAAATTGGGGCCCTCTAATTTGAGGGGCCCTTGAGCCGACTTAGGGCCCCCTCAGGCCGACCGAGGACCCCTCAAGCCGACTGAGGGTCTTTCAAGCCGATAGACGGCCCCTCAGACCGACGGAGGTCTGAGGGCCCATCAGGCCGAACAAATGCCCCCTCCTGCCGACTGAGGGACCTCGGGCCGACAGAGGGTCAACTCAGGCTGACAGATGGTCTCCTCAGGCCGAACAAAGGCCCCCTCAAGCTGGCCGAGGGCCCCTCAAGCCATCAGAGTGTCCCTAAGGCTAACCGAGGGCCCCCTCAGGCTGACAGATGGCCTCTAAGGCCGACAGAAAGCCCCTAAAACCGACAGAGGCCCCTCAGGCTGAACAAGAGCCTCATCAAGCTGACCAAGGGCTCCCTCAGGCCGACAGAGGGCCCCTCAGGCCGACATAGGGTCCCCTCAAGTTGATAGAGGGCCCCCTCAGGCCGACTGGGGCCCTTAGGGCTCCTTGGACAGACAGAGGGTCTCCTCAGTAGAGCCTTTCATCGGACACATTGTCAGCCCCCATCCCGTTCCAGCCCATTCAGCCAGACCCAAACCCGTTCCAATCCGAATTAATAATTAATGGGGCTCCCATTTCCACCAGTTTCAGCATATTTAACTTTTTGTGGTGCTAAAAAAATATATGGTCTATCCCATAACCCGTTCCAACCCGTTAATTTCCCAAAAGTTTGACCCATTTCTACCCATTCCCGTAACGTTGCCATTCCCATACGGGATTCCCACTCCATGAAGGGCTCTACAGTCCTCAGGCCTAACAAAGGCCGCCTCAAGCTGGCCGAGGGCCCCTCAAGTCACCAGAGCGCCACTCATGCCGACAGAGCTCCCCCATCAGGTCGACAGAGGGCCCTCTCAGGCCAATCAAGGGCCCCTTCAAGCCGGCCGACGGCCCCCTCAGGCCGATAGACGGGCCCCTTCAGGCTGACAGAGGGTCCTGTCGTGTCGAAAGGGGCCAATCAACCTGGTTGAGGGCTCACTTAGGCGGCTAGAGGACCCCGTCGGGTTGAAAGGGGCCACCTCAGGCTTACCGAGGGCCCTCAGGCCACCAGAAGGCCCCCTCAGGCCACCAGAGGGCCCCTCATGCCGACAGAGGGCCCATCAGGTCGACAGAGGGCTCCTCAGACCGACAGAGGGGCCCCTCAGACCGATCAAGGGCCCCTTCATGCCGGTCGAGGCCCCCCTCAGGCCGACAGAGGGGCCCCTTCAGGCTGGAAGAGGGTCTGTTGTGTCGAAAGGGGCCCCCTCAAGCTGGTCGATGGCTCACTTAGGCGGCTAGAGGACCCCGTCGGGTTGAAAGAGGCCCCCCTCAGGCTTACCGAGGGCCCCTCAGGCCGATAGGGGCCCCTTCAGGCTGACAGAGGGCCCATCAGGTTGACAGAAGGCCCCTCATACCGATAGAGGGACCCATCAGACCGATAGAGGGCCCCCTCAGACCGATAGAGGGCCCCCTCAGGCCGACTGAGGGCCCCCTCAGCCCGACAGAGGGCCCCCTCAGACCGACAGAGGGCCCTCAAGGCCGATCAAAGGCCCCTCAGACCGACCGAGCGCCTGTCTGGGCAGCCAAGGGCCCTTAAAAGAAAGACAAGGTGGACACCTCAGCCCACGGGAGTACCTACGGGTGTCCAGGGTACCCCTTTGGATACGCCCTTGTACCTGTGTTGATATTTAGGCGTGTTATGTCGGACTGCATGGCTGTGGCTGTGGCACATTCGCGGTCATTCGCGGTGGTCGTGTCTTGGCTGTCTGAGCGAACAGCTCAAATAACGCCAGTTATCACCGTCCCGATCGGCAGACGTATCGACCACCGAGTGGGAGGATGGCGACAACGGCTGCAAGACCCGGAACAACCGCTTCTTGGTGGACGTCATGGGGAAAACCGCTACATCGACCGTGACGGAAGATCAGGTAACAATCCACCTACTGAACACCTGCAGGCTGCAGGCATCAATGGTGTGACGTTATGAATGCCTACTCAACACCTACAGGCATTGTCATGGGTGGATAATTGTTTTCGAAGTTGCCCGGCCGAGGCCCGAGGACAGGGGCGCAACTACGTGCCCCCTAGGGAGCACGTGGCGGGGGATGTCCGTGAAGTTAGTGATGGATTCGGATTCGAATTCAGCGTCGAGTGGCGATTCGCTTCAAAATGTGGGAGCGGGTCATTGAGGCACGCTGATCACGCAAATGACATTCATTTTGGCATTCAACGTCATCTTCAAGGTAAAATGACGGGGTGGCTCAAAATGACTAAAAGTTGGTGTCCGATCGCCAAAATAATGGCCTCATTCGATTCCTGTGGTCAATATCTAGCCGCAACCTTCGCAACTGCACTCGTGGCAAATGACCTTGATCCTCATTTCCAATGTATAAAGGATGTGGCGGGTCAAAACGACCCGAAGTTATTGTCCGATCGCAAAATTAATGGCTTAATTCGATTCCTCGGGTCAATATCTACAACCTTCGCAACCTTACTCGTGGAAAATGACCTTGACCCTGCTTTTCAAGGTCAAAGGACAAGGGGCTCAAAACGACCCGAAGTTATTGCCCGATCGCAAACATAATGGTATCATTCGATTCCTCGGGTCAATATTCGCAGCCTTCGAAACCTCACTCATGGAAAATGACCTTGACCCTCATTGTCAAGGTAAAATGACGGGGCGGCTCATTTTCAAGGTCAAAGGACGTGGCGGCTCAAAACGACCCGAAGTTATTGTCCGATCGCAAACATAATGGTATAATTCGATTCCTCGGGTCGCAGCCTTCGGAACCTCACTCGTGGCAAATGACCTTGGCCCTCATTTTCAAGTTAAAATGACTGGGCGGCTCAAACCGACCCGAAGTTATTGTCCGATCGCCATTGACCTTGAAAATGAGGGTCAATGTAATTTGCCACGAGTGAGGTTCCGAAGGCTGCGGATATTGACCCGAGGAATCGGATTATACCATTATTTTTGCGACCGAACAATAACTTCGGGTCGTTTTGAGCCTAC
This sequence comes from Chirona hameri, assembly GCA_036785665.1. Taxonomy (NCBI): domain Eukaryota; kingdom Metazoa; phylum Arthropoda; class Thecostraca; order Balanomorpha; family Balanidae; genus Chirona; species Chirona hameri. Next base: position 46,611 of record JAXIVJ010006130.1, on the reverse strand, counting down.
CGTCCTTTGACCTTGAAAATGACCTTGAATATGACCTTGAATGTAAAAATGAATGTCATTTTCGTGATCAGCGTGCCCCAATTGACATGTTACCACGTTTTAAAGTGAATCGCTACTCGGCACTGCATTCGAATCCGAATCCGTCGCTAACTTCATGGACACCGAAAGAGGGGGGAGGGGGCATCACGATTGAGGGCGCCTCTCTTGTGCGTCTGGACACCGAAAGCGCCCCTCGAGTCGTGAGTGTCGGCGGAACCCTTTTGGATCGGAAATGATGCCTCCTTTAGACCGGAGATAGCGACCCCAAATGTGCCTCCCCCCTAATACAAAATTGTTCTGGCCTGCCCGAGGTGCTCACCAAGACAAAGTTGGCAAGGCGCAGCCTCCCTTGACTACTCCCTCCCCCTCCCCCATTTCGAAAGGGCACCATAAGGCAATTTTACCCATATTTTTTAACAGATAGTCGTACTAAGTATGCATTTTTATGCTCCGATTATGTTTGAGTTTCTGTATTCTATTTAAATACAAACTAAGGATTGCAAATAAAGGTCTCCCAAAACGTTGTCCCGGCCCCGCCAGGGCAACTTTGAAGTTGCCCTATAGGATTTTCTCTCGCTAGATGAAGGGAGTAGTGTGGTGATGACGACGGCATCGTCATCGGCATCTGCACGTCATCGGCATCTGAACGTCATCGGCATCGTCATCGGCATCTGAACGACGGCATCTCGCTGAATGCGTCGTTACTCGACAACGGCACCATCTGGAATATATACTGTATAGTTGGCGCAGCTCGTCCGGGCCACTAACTTACCATCTTCTCAGCCTCGCCAGGGGAATTTGGAAAAAGATACAGGGCTGAGATTTGCGTGTGAAAAACGTAATTGGACTGCTCTAGCATACCAAACATAATGCATTCCGTTTTAACGGCGAATACGGCTTTGACAAATCAAAACGTGCAAAATTCGGGCAACACCGGCGACACACTTTGGGTCGGTGCGGGCATAGGATCATCAAAAAATTGCATTTTTGAGCACGGCATTGGAATCAGCGTTTCTTGAAGCATGGAAAATCACCCTTTCCCCAGAGTTTTTCTAAATTTCTGGATAAAGGGGCCAGCCTACTACACACGAGTTTGACGAAAAATTCAGCTAAAATGTTACTATGTAAAACTATGTAATTATGTAACAGTAAAATGTAAATGACCGTACAAAGGTCATATTTTGAGAAAAAAATGCAATCAAAAACCTCAAAACATAAAAAAATGACAAGGGCCACAAAATGGATATCTAGGAGTTTTTAAATTGTTGTTTTTGACCCAAAAAATAATAAAACAAATGAAATGCCCACAAATTCCAATTTTTCGAAGATATTACAAAAACGTGAAATATATTAGAAAAAAACACATATGGGGCTAAATTGTAAAACAATATCACCATTTTTGACTGACTTATGGCTTCTAAAGTATGGGTAACTCACATGACGTTTTTCATGTTATTTATGACCAGCTGCGAACAGATGAGCGTCACCGCTGCATTTCTGAGGCAAAACTGGTCCAGAAACAGGTTTGTTTTATTTATATTAATTAATTTCAAATTTTGACCTTATGTGACCTGACATTGACCTGAGTTTTACTCTAACTTCACTTACATGAAGTCAGGTGGTAAAATGACTATCACTGTCGAATTGTACGTGTAAAATAACCCATAAAACATATGTTGCATGACTTTCGTAGATATTTTACACATGGTGACCTTTTGTGACAATGACATTGACGTTGACTTTTGCCATCAATCTCACTTTAGCTGAAGCGAGATGTGTATTATACCTTTGAAAGCACTTTGGGTGATCATGGTCGCAATCGAAGGCTTTGAATGGAAAGTACGTATGTCCCATACACTCAAATACCTCAATTTTAACCTTTGACCTGACCGGGACCTGACATGTGACCATGCCGGGTGTTTCAGATCATGTGACCGTGTCCCGCCATGCCGGGTGTTTCAGACCATGTGTTCCGCCATGCCGGGTGTTTCAGACCATGTGTCCCGCCATGCCGGGCGTTTCAGACCATGTGACCGTGTCCCGTCATGCCGGGTGTTTCAGACCATGTGACCGTGTCCCGCCATGCCGGGTGTTTCAAATCATGTGACCGTGTCCCGCCATGCCGGGTGTTTCAGATCATGTGTCCCGCCATGCCGGGTGTTTCAGGCCATGTGTCCCGTCATGCCGGGTGTTTCAGACCATGTGTCCCGCCATGCCGGGTGTTTCAGACCATGTGTCCCGCCATGGCGGGTGTTTCAGACCATGTGACCGTGTCCCGCCATGCCGGGTGTTTCAAACCATGTGACCGTGTCCCGCCATGCCGGGTGTTTCAAACCATGTGACCGTGTCCCGCGATGCTGGGTGTTTCAGACCATGTGACCGTGTCCCATCATGCCGGGTGTTTCAGACCATGTGACCGTGTCCCGTCATGCCGGGTGTTTCAGACCATGTGACCGTGTCCCGCCATGCCGGGTGTTTCAGGTTATGTGACCATGTCCCGCCATGCCGGGTGTTTCAGACCATGTGACCGTGTCCCGCCATGCCGGGTGTTTCAAACCATGTGACCGTGTCCCGCCATGCTGGGTGTTTCAGACCATGTGACCGTGTCCCGCCATGCCGGGTGTTTCAGACCATGTGACCGTGTCCCGCCATGCCGGGTGTTTCAGACCATGTGCCCCGCCATGCCGGGTGTTTCAGACCATGTGTCCCGCCATGCCGGGTGTTTCAGACCATGTGACTGTGTCCCACCATGCCGGGTGTTTCAGACCATGTGACCCGCCATGCCGGGTGTTTCAGACCATGTGTCCCGCCATGCCGGGTGTTTCAGACCATGTGACCGTGTCCCGCCATGCCGGGTGTTTCAGACCATGTGACCGTGTCTCGCCATGCCGGGTGTTTCAGACCATGTGACCGTGTCCCACCATGCCGGGTGTTTCAGACCATGTGACCGTGTCCCGCCATGCCGGGTGTTTCAGACCATGTGACCGTGTCCCGCCATGCCGGGTGTTTCAGACCATGTGTCCCGCCATGTCGGGTGTTTCAGACCATGTGTCCCGCCATGCCGGGTGTTTCAGACCATGTGACCGTGTCCCACCATGCCGGGTGTTTCAGACCATGCTGCCCATCAGTCAGCCCGGCAGCCTGTACGTCATCAACGCAGAGGTGAAGAACGCCGGCGTGCCGATGGCAGACCTGTTCTACACCACCAAACACTACTGCATGCACAGGCTCTCCAGCAAACGCACCAAACTCGACGCCTGGTGTCAGATCAAATTCAGAAAATCAACGCTATTTAAAGGTAAGTGTAACACTTGTATACCCAGGGATGTAGGAATGTTACGAAAAGTATTGTGTGTGTGGGGTGTGGGGGGGGGGGGCAGTGGAACTTTGTTCTCGTCTTGAAAGAAACCCAACTCACCATTGAAAATGTATTTGCAGTTTTGAGCTCTTCTCGTTTTGGCGTCTCGGGTCTTCTCCCCCCCCCCCCCCCCGGCCCCCTGTTCCTATGCCTATGTGTACACATAATGCCCAACCTGTATGAATGAAAGTGTGTCTCACTGCCTGGCAAACCTTTCTTGATAGCAACGATATCGGGGCAGCAGACAGTGAGGCAAACACTTGCGATCCTTACTAACTCGGTTACGTGTGAGCGAAAGTGAGAATGTAAGATTCCCAGGGGCGTAGCTGGGGGGCAGTCACTTGCTGATTTCAGCAGCGACTACTTTCTGCCTTCTTATTTTTGACCACAGCTAACACACCAAAGACCTCCTCTCTGCATTTGCTTTTTTATTTCTTCTTCTATTTCTTAGCTGGGAGTGCCGCGACATTTTCTCTTTTGTTCTTGGTGATAACGTAAGGTGATGTGCGTCGTTGGGATAGAGGGCGGAGGCACTCCTGGTCATCTGTTCATAGGTGGCGGCATAGAAAAAAAGAAAAAATGTGTACCTATTAATTTAGTCAAGAATACCTATAGACAGCGAACACTATCAAACTGACGATACAATATTTCCCTTCTTTACTTGATCTCGTACCAATGATTCAGCTTGAAAGAAAAGTGGGGTTTCACATCATTGCAAATTATTGTACGTGATAAGCGTTAAAGTAGGTAAAATAACTTGTCGTTTATGAGAGCCTTTTCCACGTATAGGCTTCTTAGAGAAGACGGCCAATGAAGGCATGGAGGAGCATCACATCACCCTGGAGCAGACGCTGAACGACTGGCTACAGAACCCGAGCCAGCACAAGAGGAAGCGGCGGGATCAGGACGGCCAGACCGGCACCACCGACACCACGGCAGCCGGTACAGGACGCGACATATCCGCTACAGGTATGTACGCCTGTGTCCCAAACAGGAAGTGATGATGATAGAGCTTTAACCGGCGCCGTGTCGGTGCTCGGCGCCTTTCGCCGTGCCGGGGGGCTTCTGGGTCCTATGGGGAGTAGTCGGAAGCCAAAAACACGGTTCGATAGCTCGTCAAATATCATGTCGAAACAATTTCGGTATTTTTTTCGGCTCAAGTCAATATTGAGGTCATCAGAGGTTATCAAAAGTCAGATTTACCCATTTTAGGACCTTGCTCCAGAAACCCCCAAATATCTCGGGAACTATGATAGCTAGCGGGTGTGCACTTAATTTCTGGACAAAGTTCAATCTCCCATAACTCCGTTAATAAAAAAAGCTACTGATACAACATTTTGCTTGATGAAGGACCCATATGTATATAGTATAGCACGTGTATACCAAATTTCATGCTTATAGCATAATTTGTCATTCACCATGAAAGCCCTAACCAAGACGGCTGTGCGAAATTTAGTGGCGAAATTTGTGCAGAATCACCCAACTTTTCACAAATGCAAAGTTGTAGCTCATTTCCGTGAAATGGGTGTAGCGAGGTCTACTGTCTAAGACATCATGAGAAACCTTGAGGGAAGAGGAAATGTTGAACACAAAAGTATCGGAAAAAGACTTCGACATGTGGTCAAGATGCTCCGTCAAAGAAGGCAGGCCCTCGTTCACGCCGCCCGTAACCGCGTGGGCGTGTCCCTCCGTCTCCTGGTCAGGCGCTTCGGGATACCCCTAGCTACGTGAGGTAAATCCTCAAGGAGGAAGGCATTATATACCGGAAGAGGACCAAGGCCCCAGCAGCCACTCCGGAGCAGCTGAAGACGCAGAAAACACGGACACGCAGACTGGCGAGGGGCACGCTCAAATCTGCAGGCGAATTCGGCGTGGTTATGGACGATGAAAGCTATTTCACCTACGACGGCTCTGAAATGCCTGGTAACCAGGGTGTATATGCTGGACCGGGAGGAGATGTGCCAGAAGATATGGAAAGTCGGCCCGTCGGCAAGTTCCCGCGAAAACTTCTGGTGTTGGTCGCCATATCTCCGCGTGGAGTCTCCAAGCTCGTCATCTGCCCCAGTCGGGCCAATGTCAGTGGGGACGTGTACCGGGAGCAATGCCTTGAGAAGGTGCTCTTGAAGAGCACCTTCTCAAGGCATGGCGTAACCACGAGCTCAAAGTTACTTGCTACACTCACTGGCAGATCCAGCCTCCCAATATGGGGGGGGGCTAATTTTACTGGGGGCCTTCCGGGCCCCAGGAGCCTCCATATGACCTATAGGGTACCCCCATTTTTTCCCCTTTTACGGACTTAGGTTATACTTTTCGCTATGCTATTCTTATGTGTAAGGACGTGTCAATTAAGTGCAAAAATACAAATGATGGATATTTGCCTCCAAATATCTCAAATTTTGTCATTGTACATGCTACTTTATATAAAAATAAGTTATTCGCTAATAACTTTTGACTGAATAAAGCTAGAAGGGCACGGTAAACGTCATTTTGTTGCTATCATCAAGACGCGTGTTAAATGCTGTGCAGCATGACCTCTTTCTGACATTTGATGACCTTGACCTAAGGTCAAGGTCACGGCGTAAGGAAGGTCACCTTTCCAAATTTGACCTACACGGCGATGTTATATATCTTTGAACTTGTTTTGAAGATAGGAACTTATTGGTATTAAAGGTGGTTTATTTTGTATTTATTTTTGGGTGGTGCCCCCTGGTGCCCCCGTCGCGGTGGTGCCCCTTCACGGCCCAAGGTGGGGGGGGGGGGGGTCATGACCCCCGTGACCCCCCCCCCCCCTGGATCCGCCACTGAGTTCAGGTCAAGTTCAGGTCAATGAAGGTCAAAAAATGTAATTGATAATATAAATACAAAAGTAACGTTTCTAGACCAGTTTTGTATCAGAAATGCAGTGGTACCATTTATTTGTCTGTATCTGAGGCCAGTTTTACAACAACAACAAAACTGACGTCGGCGATTATATTTCGGCCGAAAACTGACGGCGAGTTTCACCAACATACGACAAAAATAATCGCCGACCTAAAAAATAAACTGACAGATTTACTGTGATTTACGGACGGCGAGTTTCACCAACAGCAAATGCGGCAAATGTTCAAATGCGGCAACAGCAAATGTTTTTGTTATTTACATTGCCGTCGGCCGGGTTGTCAAGGTCGTTGTGATTGTCGCGCTGCACTGTCTTGGTGATTGTGTTTGCAGAGGCTTATAAGTGATCCGTGTTGGTGATTTTGTGCTGATTCAGGTAAATCATTGGTTTCATTTTCATTGGAAATTTATTGAACATCATTGGTAATTGGTTTCGACTCATCACTCGACTCACATCAGGTCATCAATATTGGACGAAGATGGGCAAGAGTTATAACTTTGGATTTCTTCCACAAAACAAATCAGTAAGTAGCTACAATTATCCTTTTCGCTTTTCCTCATCATTGACAGACCTTAGTGTTTGAGGTCACCATGAATCCAATGCCGACTTTTACTAAGAGTTAACTTATTGAATTCGCCTTCTCGTGATAAGTTGGTATTTTGGTTCGGTCAGTAAATGTGTCGGAGGCGGTGCGAAGGTTTCTGCATATGGCAGCAGGGATTTGGTAACCGCTCGATTAGAGTTATGGCGCGTTTGTGATATTTTCGGTTTTCCCCATGGCCCATGTGGTCACTTCTTGAAGCTGTTGAGTTTGTGTACTACGGTGTGAAGTTCGGCTGCGTTGGGATTACGGGAGTTGTTGGCGAGAGATCGGTTTTTGGTGCCATGGCAGAGTGTGCACAAGAATAAACTGGAAAATGGACAAGGGAGTTCGGCGTTCTAACAACCAGAAGTGGGATTATAGTGCCTAAAGCCTGAAGAGAATGCTAGTACGAGACATTGATGTCTAAAGTGATAAAAACTGAACCATTGAAATTGAACCGACAATTGACCCATGGCCGACCATGGACCGCTGTTGCGACCACGAATGTTTAAACAGGAGGATGACCCAGATACATTCCTCAGGTCTTTCAAGAGAATTGCAAAAGCAAATGAGTGAAGTGACAGAAAGCAACTAGCTTTATTACCAGCACTGTTTGGGGACTCTCATGAGTGGCTGGCACGGGAGTTAGAAGAGGATGCTAGTCTGACCACAGTGGAGTTGATGTCCAAGAAAATCAAGGATAGGTTGATTCCTGCAGAGAAAAGATGTACTTACCTGCACGAGTTTTATGAACTGAAGTTGATGGAGACAGATGACCCAAGAGAGGTGGCAAACAAGCTCAGGACGCTTATTGCTGCAGCGATACCTGATCTCAACGCTGAGGGACAGGAACAAATGGTGAGTGAGCAGTTGCCTCGTGCAATGCCATCTAAGTGGAGGCTGCGAGTTCTGGATTCCGATGCCACCACAGTTGAAGCTCTGATCCGACGCATTGAGAGAATCAAAACAACTGAGGAGCTGAAAGGCAGTATGGGGACAACAGATGAAACTGTTAAGCCAGTCAGAATGCTGCAGTGCTTTAATTGTAAAAGGTTAATAAAAGAGGTTAGAGGCGCCACTGAAAAGGCCCTATGAAATTAACCCGCGAGTTACTGGGGGGCTATTTGTTGCCCCCCCCCCTCCCGTTATTTTGCAATAACTCCTAAACGAACACCGGTATCGTCACCAAACTTGCAGTACCTTCTCTCACATCAATTCTACACATGTTGGCAAAAGGACAAATATTAGATTATGATAGGTCAACCAGTAATGACGTCAGAGGGACGTCATGTTCTTCAGTTTTTGTTGCAAAATAATGGTTTGCGGAAAACGCTGTCAAAGGTACGATGTTTGATATAAACTCAATTGTCTTAAATCAAATTACTGACACTAGACCGGGCTATCTAACTGCTATCTCGGATATTTTTAGTTTTTTTGAAATTCTAAATTTTGAGAAATCCAAATACATTTTTTTTAAACAAAATTTTCAAGAAAAATCCGAATTATCCAAAAACCGGAATACATGTGATCCAGACTTGTGCGGTGAATATGTGTACCAAATTTTAAGTCGATATCTTTAAAAAATGACTGAGTTATGACCTTAAAATGACAAAAAATCGACCACCTCTCACAGCATTACTATGCATAAAAAACGCATTTTCATTTTTGAGCATATAAGCATATTATGCATAAAAAACGCACATAATTTATACTTCTATTTATATGGAACAAACAATGTTCTAAGGTCATTTTACGCGTTCTAGACGAAAAATAAAATGCACATGTGTTACAACGCCTAATGACCGTAATCTGCAGTTTGACCTCGTGACCTCGGATGACCTTGACCTGACCCAAGGTCATAAACAGCTTAGAAAGGTACTTAGAAGTGTCAGACGCACCAATCATACCGATTTATCGACAGCTTATGCGTTTAATATCGCTATTTTGCGCGACAATTCCATCCATCGAGACCTTTCGACACGGTCAAACATGTTGTACTTGACCTGATCTGAGACGTCATCGGTGACCCCGAGGTCAACAATATTATGGTTCCCTCGATAATTTTCCCAGGGCTATCGAATGCCGTTTTAATTTTTACATTCGGTCCAGTAGTTCCGGAGATACAAAAGGGGAGGCAAAAAATAGTCCCCCCCTCCCCTCCAGTAAGTCGCGTTATGAAATATACCCCAGTAACTCGCGGGTTAAAGGAAATAGTTCACCTTCAACATTAGTTTTAAACTGAGATAGCAGTTTTGTAGCCCGTGTTGGGAAACCCCTATCTGCAAGTTTTCTTGACTGAAAAGACTTTCCAGCCGAATATATTAGAGTTTTTGGCGAAGGAATGCGGTGCTGGCGAAAGAATGTTGTACTGGTTTTAGCCCGGGCAGAGGCTATACCATCAGCCAATCAGCTTGTAGCTGGTGTTAGCAAGCGATCGCCGGCCGCCGGTTGGCACATCTCCAATGTGAGTCTATCTTTACGCGACTACTTTCGAATCTGATTGGCTGAACCATTTTGTACATTCGCGTGACGTCAGGGCTCTGACTCAGAGAGTATGCATATAGTTTTGATAAACAATAAAAATGTACGGCCTTCTGTCCTGAATCATATCATTATTTTCACAAAATTTGCAATAATTATCCTAACATATTTACTTGTGTACTATAAATGTGAAACAGTGAACCCAACTATGCTAACCAAAAAAAAGTCACAGCAACAGCAACAGTGTGTTGCTGTGTAAGTGAACTGCTGGTTAAAATATTGTTCAGCTGACCTGAGCTTGCGCGCATTACTTCAAAACTATCAGCCCAGGCCCGTCCAGAGCCCAGTGATTTCCTTAAAGTTGAGGCCCGGCCCAGGGCCAGACCGTATTTATTATATATATTATATATATTATATATATATATTATATATAATATATATAATATCTATATTATAATAAAAACTGTAAATACGAATTTTCGAGCACGGCTCATGATCACATACACAAAACCTAAAAAAAAACACCAATTAGCTTGCCAGCAGCAACTGTGGACGAAAACAACTTTACTGACGAATGTTACGCGACCAGTGATTGGTTACGGTTGTAACAGGTGCGTACAACCTGCTACATGTCGCCAGCTGGTCATGCGGGTGCGACAAGCGACGCGGCGCATCGTAATGAATACATTCTCGTCTCGGCACTCGACGCGTCCCCTTGTCTCCTTGTCGATGCCAATAGTCCGCTGTCTTGATCTTTCTGGCGACATGTTATCAGTAAAGTTGTTTTCGTCGACAGTTGCTGCTGGCAAGCTAATCGGTGTGTTTTTTAGGTTTTGTGTATGTGATCATGAGCCGTGCTCGAAAATTCATACAAAACATTAAATCATAAACTCAACTTTTGTAAGGAGGTCAAATAAAAGCTTTAAAATACGTATTATCCCAATGCCTTACATAACCACAGCGTTAAAAAGACTAAAAGTAACAGATTAAGTTATATTCAAGGAACCGTTGCTTTTGGAAGGATTGAAAAAAAGCTCAGCTAGACCACAGCCGTAGCCACAGCCGTGGCCATGTTCAGGGGATTGTTCAGCCCGGCCCGCCCTGTTAGCCGTAGGGTACACAGGGCTCTATAGCGAAAAGAACAGCGTGCCAGCTCGGTTCTCACCCGCGGTAGCTGTAGGAGGGGTGCCCCAGATGAGCGTGACGTGCGGTTCGTCACCTGAGTACGGTGCACGATCAGAGCTTTTAAAGCAGCAGGCGTGTCCTCCCTAGTCATCCCTAGGCTGTTGATGAGCGCAACGTACAGACACAGAGTTGCTCGCTCCAAAGACGGACAACGTCGCGGACGCCGATGTTTCCCTGGATGACGCTATGCCACCAACCGCTGCGGGGAACCTGGACCATCAACTGAGCCGGCCGAGAAAACAAGATCCAATAACCATCCAAAGTTCTTGAATAGAAAATGAAAGAGCATCGCGCGCCGCAGAGGCGGATCCCACAAATCGTCAAGGGGGCGGGGGGTGATCAATTGCAGTGGTGCCCCTCCCTATACTCAAATAAGAAAATTCGTCGAATTTGGTCTAATATATCAGGGTTTGGTGTTTGTATACGTGTTCGTGAACAGTTCATGGACAGTTCACGAACGTTCATGAACTGTTCATGAACAAATATACATTATTTAGTTTTTGATTCACATTTCACTGTCCAACTTCTTCTTTTTGGAGCACGCTCACAATTTTGGTAGAAATTGACCAAATTGGTGCTATTAATGTGGTTTCGGGCTCATAAAAAAACAGACAATCGCATTGCTTCGTATAATGGGGTGCGGCTTGGGACAATACGATTTGCGCATGCGCAGTAAGGTGCCTACTGCCTTCAAGGCCACACGGGAAACAAATATGTACACCCTTTTCCCCAAACCCGGGAAATGGCTATAGGCCGGTCCGGGTAAAACAAAAATACACCCTTTTCAGGTGCAAACATAAAAACATAACATAAAAATGCACCCTTACACCTTTGTCCAAAAGTGCGTATACATTTGAGGATACCGCTACACCCACCAGATGTGCTATACTGAACTTGAAATTAGCGTATCTGTGCTACATAATACGGTGCCGTACGGTATACGGTATCTGTACTACATAATACGGTGCCGTACGGTATACGGTATCTGTACTACATAATACGGTGCCGTCGGTATACGGTATCTGTACTACATAATACGGTGCCGTACGGTATACGGTATCTGTACTACATAATACGGTGCCGTACGGTATACGGTATATGTACTACATAATACGGTGCCGAAGTTCACCATGCAATCAAGCTTACCATGGAATATGTTCGTAGTGTAATTTTATACCTAGGCAGGTGCTCAGTTAACCTTGATGGAGGTATCCCTTTACAGTATTTCCAGGTGTAGGTGGCATACTGACACTTGTTACCAGTGTATCTGCACCATACGCAGGGTGTTAAAGTATACCGCACTGTTAAAAAAGATTACCACCCTTGGGGTGCTAAATCAGAGTTCAATTTTCAGCACCGTGTTGGTGCTAAATGTACGCCCCATATAGTGCTTCGTTAAGAGCATGGTGCTAACATTAGCAGCCTAGCAGCTTAGCACCATCTAGCACCCAAACATGTGCCAAGTTCAATTTTCAGCTCCTAGTGGGTGCTTATCGCCAGGTGGGTGCTAATTTTAGCACCCAAGCACCTGTTAGCACCCACAGTTTTAGCAGCTGTTTAAGCAGTTTGGTCGTTTCCAGCACCATAGCAGCTCGAAGTACCAATAACAAATCCAACGCGGGTGGGCGGCAGGGCAAAAGCCCCCGTCCCCCAACAGCCTGAAATCCGCGCAGTGAGACATTTCCTAATAAAGCAGGAAAACTAAGCAATTTGTATAAAGGCAGATTTGTTTTAAACCGTCTAACAATGCAAAGCAAGCTAAATCCGATGCGTTTGGTATTTTCGTATTTGTGCTACTTGACCCATCCCCCCTAACCGTTAGAAACCGCCGATCTGGCTTTGCCAATGTTATAGCTTCGCTTTAACATCTAAAATCACGCTTCCAGCTGGTTACCATGACCTGGGCGCGATTCATAGGAAATGCATAAATGTTTTGCTCTAGCCCAAATCTCAACGAAGAACCATCCATAATCCACAAACGACTTTCAAGAATCACTCGTTATCCAGGACACAAACCGACAAGCAAACACTGGTTACATTGAACATGTATTTTGGTAAAACGAACCAACTCATAGTCATCCAACTTATCAACCCAACTCAACCAACGAACTTAAAGGGAATGTTTCACCTTTCTGAAAGTTGTCAAATATACGCTGGTTGTAGTAGAAAATATGAAGTAAGTGCTGCTGTAAACGATGGCGATATTTTTCACCCGAAAAGTCACTTAACTTTATACAAATTAAGTTTTCAGATTTGGGTGAATGCCGTCATTATTGAGCCGCTGACCGCCGCTGATTGGCTTTACAAAGTGGGATTGGCTGAAAAGGTAGCTGTCACCAATCAGCGGCTGAATCAGCCTGGAGTCATTTTGCAAATAATTTGCTTAAAAACGGTTTGTTTATTTGTTTATTTGTTTATTGCACATAATCAGCCACAGGCAACATCACCCACTAACGGCCGAAGTCAATAAAACCCCACCACCCACCCACCCCACCCAACATGCACACTCACATACACACGCACATATATACACACACAAATATGCCTATATGTAAACATAAAAATTAGTTCGCTGATGAATAAATAAATTATAACAAAGATAAATAAAAGCATGTATAAATAAAAGTACACGGCTGTAAAGCAGAGTCGCCTAAAATATTATGAGTGTAAACATCGAAATGAATATGAACACATAAAGTAACATCTCGTTTGCACTTCACATCATATATGTGCCCACACTGGCTGCGAAATCAAGCAAATTTGACCGAAAGAACTGTGATGGCTGGAAAAAGTCCTCAGCCGGCTTCTTGAGCATAAAATAATTGATAAGTTTGGGAACACGTATCTTAAACGGTTAAGTTTTGGGAAAAATGACCTGAGTAATTTAGACATTTCAATACCGGGCCAATATAATGGCTATCTCAGTTTAAAACTAATACAAAGGTGAAACATTCCCTTTAACGGAATCATGATAGCATCAAGACATCATGATAGTACAACTTCAACTGGTCAACTACAGCTAGCTACAACTGGTCACCGGTCTCTCAACTCAACTAACGAAGTTAACGAAATCATGATAGCATCATGACATCATGACAGTATAACTCACAACTGGTCAACTACAACTAACTACAACTGGTCACCGCATCATGACAGTATAACTCACAACTGGTCAACTACAACTGGTCACCGGTCTTACGGCGTCTTCCTGTGCTCTAGTTGCTGGACCAACTTCAGGCATTTGTGCGGTGTCTGCGGTGTCTGCGGTGTCTGCGGTGTCTGCGGTGCCATCATCGACGCATATAGGATATAGCGCTGAACGAAAAACATCAGTGGTGCCACTTTTTTGCGGAAGTTTAGGTTTAATATGCTGTGGGCCATCAAAACCGCCACCACGGCCTCTGATTCATTGTCTGTGGTCGTCAGGCGCACCCCATCTGCCACAATGTCTCTGCCCCGCACCACTGGATACATGTTGTCTTCGTCTTCGTCCATCATGACGTCATTCAGCTGCACTCCCACCAATTGTGCAGTCTGCTTCAGCACCTGACCTGTGGTATGAAGACAGAGGACAGTTTTTTAACTCATAAAGGTAGTCACAAATTGCTGTAAGTGCGACGTCACAAACATAATTCAAGAATGTTTTACATACCAAGACAATTGCTGGGTGAGGTTGATACTTACCGACTTTCCGTGTATTAATATTGTTTGGTTAACAAATTATGGTATGAAAGTAATATTTACAAATCAAAACGATCGAAAAAATAATAGTTATTCGGTATTTACTTTAATAAAAGTCGGTTTCCGTCGTTGCGATTACATCGACACCTGCAGTGCTATGGTGGCGCCAGCTGCATGGAATGAATTCAATTTCAGGATTCTCTCAGGAGATCATCCACTGTTCTCAACAGGTGACTGCTAAAACATCCCGCGGGTTCGATCCTCGATCACGACATACTTTTATAATTCGTTGACTGCCTGATGGTCTCAGAGACATAACATTGTCAGCTGAAGACATATTTACTCTCAACAACCAACGCGGAGACCATGTAGATGTATCAGGCGAGACCATCTACTGAAAGGTCTCGAAATGGAAACCGTGCAGGTTTCTCAGGGAAGAGCATTCAGCAAAAGTTCTCAAAAGTGTTTCTGGGTGTCTGGAACGACTACATGCACTCAGAAACACCTTTGAGAACGTTTGCTGAATGCTCTTCCTTGAGAAACCTGCACGGTTTCCATTTCGAGACCTTTCAGTGGATGGTCTCGCCTGATACATCTACATGGTCTGCGCGTTGGTTGTTGAGAGTAAATATGTCTCCAGCTGACAATGTTATGTCTCTGAGACCATCAGGCAGTCAACGAATTAGAAAAGTCTGTCGCGATCGAGGATCGAACCCGCGGGATGTTTTAGCAGTCACCTGTTGAGAACAGTGGATGATCTCCTGAGATAATCCTGAAATTGAATTCATTCCATGCAGATGGCGCCACCATAGCACTGCAGGTGTCGCTGTAATCGCAACGACGGAAACCGACTTTTATTAAAGTAAATACCGAATAACTATTATTTTTTCGATCGTTTTGATTTGTAAATAATACTTGTATAACCATCATTTGTTAACCAAACAATATTAATACACGGAAAGTCGGTAAGTATCAACCTTACCCAGCAATTGCCTTGGTTGGTCCCGTGTTTTTGCTTGGTCTGGTATAAGCCACGCCGTAGCTCAGTGGTAGAGCGCTCGCTTAACATGTGAAGGGTTCCCGGTTCAATCCCGGCCGGCGCCGAGACGTTTTTCAGGCATTCTCAAGTTCACGCTGAGAACCTTGACAAAAAAGATAATCTTGAGACCAAAAGACCCCCTCGAAAGTTCTCGTAAAATGTGGCTCTCTGCAGAGACTAAATCGACCCCTGTATGGTCTCTGAGAACTCTCCAGAGTCTCCGATGTCTGTCAGTGCACAACGCCGCCGTCACGCACGGTGCCACCTCCCCCGCGGTGTCTGGAACGACTACACACCCGCCGCCGTCACGCACGGTGCCACCTCCCCCGCAGTGTCTGGAACGACTACACAACGCCGCCGTCACGCACGGTGTCACCTCCCCCGCAGTGTCTGGAACGACTACACATCGCCGCCGTCACGCACGGTGCCACCTCCCCCGCAGTGTCTGGAACGACTACACATCGCCGCCGTCACGCACGGTGTCACATCCCCCGCAGTGTCTGGAACGACTACACATCGCCGCCGTCACGCACGGGGCCGGGTCACAACGGAGGAGCAGATGGGTCGAGACGAAGTTCAGCTTCCCATTTGTAACGCCATCAGCGCGCTGGGAGCACTCATACGCTCGCTGCAGGAGTTTTTTTTTGTCGTGGCAACCAGTGTTAATGGGTGGCTCTATGGTGGCTCATACACTCTAGTCTAACCGCATGACTAGGAGCTTAAAATCGAGATATTTATAGGAACACTGGTCCACTTAATTTATCACTTGTATATAAACAGAAATATGTTTTTAATATTTTGCGGCAGGGTAAGCCTCTTGAACCCTGCATCGCCTATGAAATACCGGGTGGAAAATAACAATTTAACGCATTTTAAACATGAACAAGTCCACAAATATGCACCACACACGACACCTCCCAAAGTTTTAAGTAGCATAACGCATGCAATAAGTTACCGTCGGACTTCAAACTTACAACATGTCATGACGTCACCAGGACACAAGGTCACTATGTCATAAGGTCCCTGTTGACCTTATGACATGTCACTTCGAGGTCAGACGGTAACTTATTGCATGCGTTATGCTACTTAAAACAAATCGAAGGTAGGCTCGCTTGACCTGATATGGAGCTGCGACCTGAAATGACCTCTCGTCAAAAACAAAAGTTGCACACAGGATCAGAGATAAGGTATTTTTTCGTCCTCTCCAAAAAATAAACCCTTAGAGGTGGGGGGGGGGGGGCTCAAACAGCCAGTGGCGGCGACACGGATTTTTGCCGGGGGCGGTAAAAGCCGCCTTATGTTCCACAGCCAGTGACGGATCTAGGTTTCGAGTGGGGAAGGCACAAATTTCGCTCCGCAAAGGTAGTCACAAGCATGAGTGGCTTATTCAGAAATATAGAGATTTTAAAGTGTCGTGTTTTGTTTTTGGGAGGAGGGTGTTATGGGCCAAAACTTACGTTAGCCTACGGACTTTTCGTTTGGGGAGAAATTGCCTATTTTTCAACCGTAGATCCGCCACTGGGGCAGGAATATATAATATTGACTGCCCCAAAACATTACAATTTTATGGTGGCCCAGATTTCAGGGTTAGCAATGTCACCCCAATTTCAGGGCAGGGGTGGTATTCTGCCACCCCTGCCCCTATGGTGGCGCCACCAGTGCAAACAGCCCCAGCATCGCACGCGTTAAACAAATTTATCGTGGCTTCAGTAAGGTAAGACGCCGACCCCTCACTCAAAATCCGAGCGACGACCTTTTTTGTCACATCTCTCTCGCCAGACCAAGCATTATATAACTATTGAGCAGAACATTGACCTCAGCTTCACAACCCTACACTCACAATACATAAACACCCGCGCAGGGTGTCGACACCCCTAAACCGTGTGATGCCCACACAACCTAAAATACGTCGCCTGGCAGGTGTTTTGTTTATCACTCAGGGAGGTGTAACGGAACACGCGTGATCGCCGCTGCATGGTGTGTATAGGTGTAACGGAACACCCGTGATAATCGCTACATGGAGTGTCGAGGTGTCGCAATACTCATGCGGGGTATAGATGTACACCTCAGCCGGGCATATTGCAGGAGTTTGTTTACCACTGGGAGAGGTGCAACTTCACCGCTGCTTGGAGAGTCGAGGTGTCGCAATACTCATGCCTATATTTTTATATATTATATTTTTGTATATTTACACCTCGGCCGGGCGTATTGCGGGAGTTTGTTAACCACTGGGCGAGGTGTAACGGTCGCCGCTGCTTGGGGTATAGACGTGTCGCAAGACTCAAGCCAATCTGAGCACTCTGACCTGACAGACAACTGAGCACTCTGACCACTCGCCCCAACCTAATAATAGGTGCATTTCTTGCAAAACCATTTTATTAACAAAACCATGAATTAGTATAAACAGATCAATGTATCAACATCAACATCAACATCACAAATCATCATCATCAAACATACTCATATACATAATCATAGTTACTCTGGAACAACGGTCAGCTACGTATATTAATATGTTTATAGAAGCTTTGTTTCTCCGGTCGGTGCAGTTCCGACCGGATACGTATTGCGTAATACTTGGTTGTGACGGAAAAGCATGAAACATAAGTGACGCTATCATACCTAATGTTTCGATCACAAATTCACAACTAACTACATTTCTAAGATCAAAAGAACGCACGAATTCAACACTCACAACTCACAATTAGGTACGTATAACTCCAATCACGACGCACGATTGCCAGCCTTTCGAAACTCAACGGTAACTTGTACATTGGCAACGGTCGACGCACCACTCACAACACTGCCGCGGTAACTGTCGCGCCGCCGCCTGGTTTGAAAAGTGTTCGCATGGTGCATGCGCGCGCCGCCTGCATCTATACCTCAGCGGGGTGAAAGTAGGAGGTGTAGATGAACACCTGAGCTGGCAGTGAGCGTACACACGATGCAGGTGCTGCAACTACACACCAGCCGGGTGTAGGCTGGTGATGTAGATGCACACCTCAGCTGGCGGCGAGCAGACACACGTCGCAGGTGTATTGGACATCAACACAGCGGCCAGTTTTCCGTGAACACCTGAACTGTGTGTATTAAACACACGATGCGATGATGGTCGGCACTGACACACCACGCAGGTGTCTGTCATGGGTGTAGATAGAGAAGCCTCGACAATTACACCCCATGCATGAGTACATTTTAAAATTAACCCCTGTGGCAGGAGTTAACACCTGGGTCGTGTGTAGCGATTTTGTGAGTGTAATAGGATAAGTGTTGTGTGTTTTGTTTTGATATGTTCGACATTATATTTATCCGGACGTCTCATGCCGTTGCCGACACATCTTTCACATTTTTCCCCATTATACAAATGTGTCAGCAACGGCATGACACGTTTCACGTCCATCCTTAATTTGTACCCTTCTGGAAAGGCCATGATTACAACCAAAATGAAAATAGCATGTCGTGTTTCACCTATGTCGCTTTACTCATAGAACAAGCAACCGGCAACCAGCGATCGGCTAGCCCCATTGGTGCGCGTGTTGCAAACACGTGTTGCAAATTTAAAGCAAACTTTCCTTTCTAACAGTTGTTTTCCCAAAACACAAGCCTCTAAATGGTGGCGCAGCCGGCTGATGTGTGGAGTGTGTGTTGTGACAGGTGGTGCCACTGGTGCCGGCTGCGGACTGCTGCTGCTGGTGCTCAGTCTCACGCTGCTGCTGCTGAGTAAATGGTGGCGCAGCCGGCTGATGTGTGGTGTGCGTTGTGACAGGTGGTGCCACTGGTGCCGGCTGCGAACTGCTGCTGCTGGTGCTCAGTCTCACGCTGCTGCTGCTGAGTAAATGGTGACGCAGCCGGCTGATGTGTGGTGTGCGTTGTGACAGGTGGTGCCACTGGTGCCGGCTGCGGACTGCTGCTGCTGGTGCTCAGTCTCACGCTGCTACTGCTGAGTAAATGGTGATGCAGCCGGCTGATGTGTGGTGTGCGTTGTGACAGATGGTGCCACTGGTGCCGGCCGCGGACTGCTGCTGCTGGTCCTCAGTCTCACGCTGCTGCTGCTCGGCCTCAACGGCTTGCTGTACGGGCGCCTCTCGCACCTGGAACGTCAGACAGAGCTGCTGCTGCACAGCGGCCTGCTGCAGGCCGGTCTCAGGTCAGAGTCAATTGGCGACGTCAGCTAGCAATCAGTTGGTGACGTCAACTGTGTTTTGTGACATCACTTCTGTTGACGTGAGTGGGAGTCATGTGGGACATTTATGTTGCCATATTTACAAGAATAAAGCGATCGAAAAAGCCGAAACACATATGGTAATGACGTTATGATAAAGATGTGTATCAAATTCCAAGTCGATATGGTAAAAAATCGCCGACTTATAGCCTTTCAAAGACAAAAATTAGCCACTTTGTACAGTATTTCCATAGCCCGTGACATTCAGTTTGTACGTTGCACTTCAATTTTTATGGAAACAAATGTTCCAAAGTAATATTCCCGTATTAGACCATCATAAGCATGTATTGCAACGCTAAATCTAAATGACTGTAATCGGCAGTTTTACCTCGTGAACTCTGATGACCTTGACCTGACTCAAGACCATGCAATGTTTAGAATAGTACTCAGAAACGTAATATCTCAGAGGTACTCAGAAGTATGAGAAACAAAATCATGCTGATTTATTGATTGCCGACATCATCTCATCTCTTCGCATTCTCATTTGAAAGGCCCTATCAAATGCTGAGATTAACAACTCTTTCGTATCTGAAAGCCTCGGCAGGGACCTTGGACTGTGCTGATGTTAAAATAAAAGAATCTATCATAAATCTATAAAACCTTGAAGTCCAGCCTATGCCCACTATGCCCACTGCCCAGTATGCCTACAGAAGCCCACGATGCAAAGTGTTGGCCGATAACGCATTAGGCGGCCTAGAACCACCCTAAGTAGAGTATGAAATGGATTGGATTAATCCAATGGATTTGTGATCCAGTCCAATCCAATTGGATTTGGATTGGATTGGATCAGAAATTTGGACTTTTAATGGATTTGGATTGGACTGGATTCATTCCTATATGTTGAATATTCCAACAACCATTCGACCTAAGAGGTTCACCATAGGTTATTCTCGATGATAATTGGTTGTTTTGCGAAGGGGCTATGGCCGCCTGAAGGGCGCTCTGCAGTGGCGGTGGAAGAGGGGGGGGGGGGGCAGTTGCCCCCCCCCCCCCCCAACCAAAAAAAAACTGAGCCGAGGGGCGCTTTGTGTTTGGCAGGGGCTGCTGGCTTGAGAGGAGGCGCTCTGGCCGCCTGAGAAGGGGCGCTCTGGCCGCCTGTGAGGGGCACTCTTGCTGACTGAGAGGGGCGCTCTGGCCGCCTGAGAAGGGGCGCTCTGGTCGCCTGAGAGGGGGCGTTCTGGCCGCCTGACAAGGGGCGCTCTGGCCGCCTGGGAGGGGGCGCTCTGGCCGCCTGTGAGGGGCACTCTTGCTGACTGAGAGGGGCGCTCTGGCCGCCTGAGAAGGGGCGCTCTGGTCGCCTGAGAGGGGGCGTTCTGGCCGCCTGACAAGGGGCGCTCTGGCCGCCTGGGAGGGGGCGCTCTGGCCGCCTGAGAGGGGGTGCTGAGGCGCTCTGACCGCCTGAGAAGGGGCGCTCTGGCCGCCTGAGAGCAGGCGCTTTGGTCACCTGAGAGGGAGCGCTCTGGCCGCCTGAGAGAGGGCCCTCAGGCTGCCTGAGAGGGGGCGCTCTGACCGCCTGAGAGGGGCGTTCTGGCAGCCTGAGAGGGGCGCTCTGGCAGCCTGAGAGGGGCACTCTGGCCGTCTGAGATGGGGCGCTCTGGTAGCCTGAGAGGGGGCGCTCTGGCCGCCTGAGAGGGGTGTTCTGGCCATCTGAGGCGGGGGGGGGGGGCGCTCTGGGCGCCTAAGAGGGGGCGCTCTGGCCGCCTGAGTGGGGGTGTTCTGGCCGCCTGAGAGGGGCGCTCTGTCCGCCTGAGGGGACTCTTTGGCCGCCTGAGGGGAGCTCTGGCGCCTGTGTTGCAAGGCCTCATCTTACATGAATTTGAAAGGAAATAGCATTCGTTCACGAAAACACATACTAATTTGGATGAAGCAATATTCCAAACGTTTATATTTGATACAGAAAGCGTAGACTTCAACAGGCCATAATTTAGCAGACTTGTAAATCGTGAGGTAGAAGCAATATCGATTGAAACCCTGGCGGATCTTTATATTATTTAATGATCAGCAAGGCAAGAAAACATTTCCTTTCGTTAGACAAAACGGCTGTTTATATCTATGCGAAGTTAAAGTTGCGTCCGATTCTATCCAGTTTACGAAACACTTGTTTATGTTCCACTTCAAATTTTCTGTGACGTTTCACGCATCCCTATTTCAAAGCTAGGATGAACCATAAAATATGTTACAAGTGCTTTGTGAAAAATACATATTTTGATCCGTTGGAATGGTTTCGTTAGAACGTTTTTTTGTTGTCAGCGTTCGTACGTGTTGTTGGAACGTTTTGTATCCGTATATTTTTTGGATCCGTTGGAACGGTTTCGTTAGAACGTTTTTTTTGCAACCTTCGTAGGTGTTGTTAGCACGGCTTTTCTCCATATATTTTGATAGTGTAAGGGGCGGGGCCGGTGGGGCTGCATTTGGAAGCGTTCGTACGTGGATCCGTTGGAAGTTTTTTCTTCTCTCGTTGGAACGTTTTTTTCAGTGTTCGTACGTATTGTTGGAACGTGTTTTCCCGTATTTTTGGCAATTGCAAGGGGCGGGGCCGCGCAAATACATTGGACAACTTATTTACGCCGTAGGGTTAGGTTTTATCTACGAGATGGTCTCAGGGGTTCAGGTGTGGAGACAGCCCTCTCCCCTCCCCCGGTAGGTCGCAGCGCGGCGAGTGAATGCGAGCGGAGCGTTCTAAACGTGGGTCCCTGTGGCCGTAATTGCTGTAACGTTTAGGTCAGGTTCGATTATGTCACAACAATTTTGTAATTACAATTTTTCAATGACAATTTTGTAATTACAATTTTTCAATGACAATTTTGTAATTACATTTGTTTAAATTCCAATATTTTATTAATATTCATATTGACATATATAAAAACAGTCAACTCCTCATATTAATTTATTAATGACCAATACGCGTTTCTATAACTTCTGCAGTTGGTCATTACAAATAGGACATGAAAGCAACAGATGAGACACTTAAAAAATATACAAAGTTCATTTAATTAATTAATCCAATATTTTATATTCATCCATTATCCAATATTCATCCATGAATCGAGTATTTGAATAACATATCGAACCCAGCGAAAGTTAGCCTACCTACGCATTGTTATTTATCATGAAGGCATATATTGTTGCATGCACTCTATCTTTTGCGAATATGTACCAAACTTCTATGAACAATCAACAAGCACTTGAAAAAAGTGCATTTAAATCGGCAGTTTAACTTGGCCCCGGACGGCGAAATATTTATTGTTCACGACTTATTTGTAAAACAATCCATCAATTTTCAACAAACAGGTATTTAATAGGTATATTACAATGCACACATGAAATATTTATCTAAACCGTTTATCCATAATCAATCAATAAACGTTTCAGAAAATCGTGATGCATTCCGCGGATTAACCCTATTTGTAACAGGGGGGGGGGCGGATTCCGCCCCCCCCCCCCTCATGTTTTTCAAAGATATCTCCAGAACGGCTGGGAGCAGGCCCATGAAATTTTGGGACTTTTCCTAGAATTGAATTCCGCATTTGGAATCAAAATTTTCAGTTCTTAACCTGAACAGAGGCGATTCCAGGGCACGGTTTTGGGAGGGTTCGGCGGTGACATTTGGCGATAATACGGAAATGCGATCTTCACGGTTTCTTCCTAACTGCCTCAAGTATGAAGGAGTTACATCGGTTTACGGTGATTGTAACAAGTGCAAATTAGTTGATGTTAATGAAATATCAAAAATTGCATGGCAGAGGCGGTTTCAGGGGCTTGTAAAAAGGTTCCAGGAAGTATTCAATGCTTGGCGGGAAGCCAATAGAGCGATGTAAGGAGCATTTATAGCTATCAAGATGTAAAAGATAGCATCTCCTTCCAGTATTTGCATAATGTATTACATATAGAGTTGCAGGGGCGTGTTCAGGCACATAAAAGGGGGTGACTGGCATGGTGATAACGATATGCCAGCGATTGCGGCGCAATAGACGATTAACTTATAATGATATATGCACATATGAGGCCAGGAGAGGGAATAAAATCTTCTTTTTTTTGCAGAGGCGCGCTCAGGAATGGAAGAAGGGGGTCATATTATTGCAAGGAAACTAAGATGCATGGGACTACAATGACATAGCATACTGCAGTTTTCGGATGAAACACGCACCACAGGGTACTCTCCGAACGATTATTAGATAATAGACGAGTCCAGGTAGGGTAAAAAGGGAGGTAGGCAATGTGAATTGAAGTTGTAAGTGAAATAGTCACTATTGACTAGTTAGTATCATACAAGCGGATAATATACTTATCAAAAGGTCTTGCGCCTCCCCAGTTTGGATCCTGGATGCGCCTATGATGAAGTACAATATGCAAAAAGGGACTATCTACGATCAGTAATTTATGTATAGTACTGGGTAGCAACATGCAAGCGGTTAATATTTGTTTCCTATTTGACCTCCCTTTTCACAAACCTGGTACCGCCTATGGCAAAAAAAAACAAGATTTATAACTGTTTTGTCTAATGTCACAATAACATACCATTTCATTTATTAAAAAAACTATATATAAAACTATAAAACTATATATAAAAAAAAATATATTCCCCCCTTAGCGGTCGGCTGAAGACCCCAGCGGGGTGCGGGTTAATGGCGCCGTTTAATTTTATTTTCACTTTCATTAGCAGCGCATGTGTAGGTTGGTGTGCATAGTAGGCCGAGTCATGCAAAAAATATTTAAGATTAATAGTGAGATTATCATGCGCTATCATTACAAGCTTACATTATTTTTTTTACATCAAATTTGGAGGTGCCAACCGGCCTCTTTTTAGGGACACTTTTGCCATTTTTTCGTCAATATCGCACATTTTGTCATGAATAATTTGTTCCTGTTTTTTTAAATATCATTTTCGAATTCTCCGTATGCTGGTTGACAGCCGTAGTGATTTTATAAAGTTATCATATACATTGAAGCTGTCTCTCCGCATTTCCCGTAAGGATTGTAATGCACACGCTCGTAGCGCTATCTATTGAGCGGAATTGCAGTATAGGTACTAGGTGCAGTTTTCCGGCTGCGGAGGCCTGCAGAGGAGCCCCACACACAATTAAATGCAATACCAACAGGTTAACTCAATGACAAGGACGCAGGAAACGGGGTGGGGGGGGGGGCAGGAGTTTTAAAAAAAATGTAGTCCGAATATTTTGTATGGATGGATTTCAGAGATCAGGACCCGCGCTAAGCAGAGCTTGTTGCGCAGGTCCTAACCTCACCACCCGATCGCGCAATTCCTGTTGGCCGGCAGAATTTAGAGACGAAAGTTTTACGTGCCCGACATACCTGGACACGGTCCACCCCGCTCACTGACGTCACCTGACCTTGAGTGCGACCGCTGCGACCGTCCGCAGGCCATCCCAGTCAGGAGCAAATAGCGAGCACCGAAGCGACTCGAACCCGGGCTGCCACTACCGGGATAGGTCAGAAGTTCAGCGCTCTCCCACTGAGCTACAGGGGCGGCCTTACGTCGGGAGGCAGGACAGATGCCGGGCCTCACGTCTGGAGACAGGAAAGGCCTCACGCCTGGAGACAGGAAAGGCCTCACGTCTAGATACAGGGCAGGTACCGGGCCTCACGTCTGAAGACAGGAGAGCTACCGTGCCTGGAAGCAGGGCAGGTACCGGGACTCACGTTTGGAGACAAGACAGGTACCGTGCCTGGAAGCAGGGCAGGTACCGGGCCTCACGTTTGGAGACAAGACACCTACTGGGCATGGAGGCAGGGCAGATACCGGGCCTAACGTCTGGAGACAGGACAGGTACCGGGCCTCACGTCTGAAGACAGGACAGGCACCGGGCCCGTAGGCTGGGGAGGTACCAGACCTCACGTCTGGAGACAGGACAGGTACCGGGCCTCACGTCTGGAGACAGGAGAGGCACCGGGTCTGTAAGCAGGGCAGGTCGCAGACCTCACGTCTGGAGACAGGACAGGCACCGGGCCCTTAGGCAGGGCAGGTACCAGGCCTCACGTCTGGAGACAGGACAGGTACCGGGCCTCACGTCTGGAGACAGGAGAGGCACCGGGTCTGTAGGCAGGGCAGGTCGCAGACCTCACGTCTGGAGACAGGACAGGCACCGGGCCCTTAGGCAGGGCAGGTACCAGACCTCACGTCTGGAGACAGGACAGGTACCGGGCCTCACGTCTGGAGACAGGAGAGGCATCGGGTCTGTAGGCAGGGCAGGTCGCAGACCTAACGTCTGGAGACAGGACAGGCACCGGGCCCTTAGGCAGGGCAGGTCGCAGACCTCACGTCTGGAGACAGGACAGGCACCGGGCCTCACGTCTGGAGACAGGACAGGCACCGGGCTTCACGTCTGGAGATCGTACAGGTACCTGTCCTGCCTCGAGGAGTGGATCAAGGTCATGGAGTCAAAGTTGTTTGGCACGCACTCTTCCCCACCCACTTCAAATCCATTTCCATGGAGTTAATCTGCTGGTGTTCCATTTCAGTCAGTGGCGGCGGAAGGTATTTTTGGATGGGGAGGGGGCAAAAAAAGACAGGAGACCCCTCGGCCAAAGCCCCCCCCCCCCAAAAAAAAAAAAAAATGCCACGAAATTATATCTCCTCGGATTTAGGTCACTATATTTTGCAGGGCACAAGAAAAAAGTCGGACAGCCCATGTTGAAGTTTCAAGCCTTCTGTGGGCCCCCTTAGGCCGACTGAGGGCCTTCTGTCGGCCTTAGAGAGTCCCTCAGGCTGGCTGGGGGCACCTCGGGGCACTCGGTGTCAATTTTTCGGTCAAAAAGGAAAAAATCGAACCAACTTCTTGAAAATTATCAAAATTATTAACTTTTTAATTTACAACTTTACAAATTAATGGGAGGGGAGAATCATATGCCCCCCCCCCCCCACTCCAAACTTCTTGAGTGGGGGGGGGCAGCTTCCCCCTGCCCCTCCTCTTATCCGTCGCCACTGATTTCAGTGCTTGTGGAGCTCCTCTGCAGGCCTCCGCAGCCGGGAAACTGCACGTAGTGCATAAATTGCAAGTCCGCTTAATAGATGGCGCTGTGAGCGGGTGCCATAAACTCCATACAGGAAATGCAGAGAAACAGCTTTATTGTCCATAATAACTCCATGACAATCACTACGGTTGTCAAACAGCATACGGAGAATTCAAAAATTCTATTTTCAAAGAATTGTAAACAAATAATTAATGCCCAAATGTCGATATTGACGAAAAATCGCAAAAGTGTCCCCAAAAAGAGGCCGGTTGGCACCTCCAAATTTCATTTTAAAAATTTCAAAAAAAATAATGTAAGTTTGTAATGATATAGCGCATAATAATTTCACTATTAATCTGTGCATGTTCGCAACAAAAAACTATCGAATGACCCGGCCATAGGTACAATTAGTAATTAGCATAGGTACAATTAGTTGTATAGCACTGCTGCATTTTCTTGTCCCATAACAATATTTTACGTAAAGTATTTTAGATACCATCATTTTTTGCAGCGCACTGCAGTAGCTATCTGGATAGATTATTTAACTTCAAAATCACCCATCAAACTGTAAGGCCTGAATTGACATCCAGCAATTCAACAATAATGCAAATAATTCCAATTACGACGAAACAGAAATGTACAGCCACATGAAAATTAAATTATTTAACTAGTATAGCCATTAGAAATGAGCCCAAATTGCTGAAGTCTGAATAGTTAGGTACTGGAATAATATACGCGAGGAAAAATAGAAGGATTTAATGATTTACGACTGAGGATTAACCTGACCTTAGGTCACGGATATCAAAATTCCGAGACAAACGAATTGTAAGTACTTATGCCCTCATGACATCCTGTAAGTTGCGAACTGTTCCCCCCCCCCTCCCCCCCCCTCCCTACTCGAAGACGTAGTGATTTTGCCCAACTCGGGCGAGGGTTACTACATATCACCCACTCCACACCATGTCTTTTCGCGGATCCAGATCACGTCCCCCCTCAACCTCCAAATGCAGTGCAAGTGGCGATATTCTATTGCAAATGCCCTTAAAATGTTGTATTGGCAAAACAAACTGAAGTATTAAAAAAAAAAATATTACCTTTTTTATTTTTTCATATCACGAGATAAATAGTGAACCTTTAATATGAAGAAGAAGAAAAATACGGGGAAGGGGTATATACACAAATAATACAAAAAGATGTGACGTCATCCAAAAATCCAAAGTCAAAATTGTGAAAATCAGAAATGGTCAAAATGTTTCCCACTTCATTGCAATCACGACGATATGCCTATATAATGCATTATGTTCAGTGGTTTTGGAGCTACAGGCCTCCAAGATTACCCTGCAGCATGACCTTGCAAACATCCCCGAGGCTATATCTCGAGAACCGTTGATCTCAACCCGCGCACTGCAAGGGCTTTGCGCGGAACACGAACTGCAGGGGAGAGTTGATTTCCGCTCCCCCCCCCCTGAGATCTCAAAAACTACGCTACGTAGCGAGAAGCAGAAAAAATCATTTGATAGCTTGGTACATGTTCTATCGAAAGTATATCAGTGTTCTTTTAGGTCAGGTCAAAATTAAGGTCACCAGAGGTCATCAAAGGTCAAACTTTCCAGTTTTTCCTGTTTTAGGACATCGCTCCAGAAATTCCCATATATCTCAGAAACGATGCTAGTTAGAAACAAACGGAAAAATGCAAACGCCAGCCAGTGAAATTTAAAATCGCTAAGATGTCCTCAGATTTGATCTCAGGTCAATATTTGAGGCTCCAGAGGTCAAAAAGTAAGAAAAAATCCCGTTTTTTTGCTAAATCGTTTTTTTGCTATTAACTTTGTACTTAATAAAGATAACGAAAAACTGTTTACGCCATTGTGTTTATCTTGTCAAGGCGCTTCGAATTATATACATGGTGACTTTGTTAAGTCAACTTAACAATTTGACCTCAGGTCAAGGTCAAGTGGTGACCTAAGTAGAGCATGTTGCATATGGGAAGACGTATCTCAACGAGGCAAACACATTGATGTCTGTTTTACTTCTCTATCTTCATTATGTCGGGAGTTATTGACAAAAAAGTGATGGTGACCTCGCATGACCTCAAATGACCCAATGGGGGTCACTGAACAAAAATTACACTTGGATCATCAAGAATATCCTATAATAACATGATCCAGAAGTAATTGGGCTAATATCATGCATATCTTTGCAATAGGAAGCATTGTATATTTCCACATTGACTTATTATGGGAGGTTACGAAATTGACCTGACCTTAAGTCACCGATATCACAATTCCGTGATAAACGAATTGTAAGTTCTTATGCCCTCATCACATCCTGTAAGTTTCAAACTGATCAGTGAAAAACTCTGGCTTTGGCACAACTGCAAACATTTTTGGAGGTGGGGTCACTTTACCTGGTCTGGTGACCTGACCTGAGATGACCCGAGGTTATATTTTTTTTGTAAAGTGTGCGCAATTGATGTCCTAACAGGTGTGCCAAAATCCGGCGGCGCTGCGTGCCGCTGTTTTTTCGCTATCTTTAAAAAAAACCTGAGGGGGGGGGGGGAATCAACCCCCTGCAGTGCGTGGGTTAAGGATCTGGCGATGCCACCATCGACTTCAGGGCACAAGAGATATAGAAATTTTTTGTCAAAATACAAAATGTGGTGGTGTGAACTTGGAATGTTTTTGGTCGATCTGTCGTGGAATGGGCCCCACCCGTCAGACGAACTTTCGGCAAATGTAACCACCGAAGTGCTACCCGCTTCATCACCTCCGGTATTACCTGTCCCCCACACTATTTTTCCTTCTCTGCAAATGTTTTCTCGTTCTGAGTTATGGTAATGAAGTGGTAAAACGGTAGTACCGATGTTGTTCACGGTAGTTCATAGGTGGTAAACAGGTGGTACGAACGTAGTAATTGTGTAGTCCGAACATGGTATCGATTTTGTTCACTGGTGGTACGGGTAATTTCCGCGTTGTCAACAACTAGTCCGATGCTTGTTAAAATGTCGTCAACTGGCAGTCGATGTGGTCATACGGTTGGTGGAATGTAGTCCAAATGAGGGACAAATGATTTATGCGCCTATGACAAGGTGACAATGACAATGAAGCTGAGATCCCAAAGCGTTTAATTTTGCCTCACAGGATGCCAGTGAATAATTTTTGACAACCCAATTTAATTTTTAATTTTTCTCCATGTCAGGAAACAAAAAGTACATTTGGTCTCTGACTTTATCCATGAAGTCGGGATGTTTTTCCAGGCCTGGGTCGGGAACCACGCCCGCCATCACTAATTCACAAGATGGAACACCACGGCTGTGTCACTCTGCCGGCGTTATGACCCGAACTATGTCACTCTAGCGGTGTCTTCACCCGGTGTGTGTGTGTGTGTGTGTGTGTGTGTGTGTGTGTGTGTGTGTGTGTGTGTGTGTGTGTGTGTGTGTGTGTGTGTGTGTGTGCGTGTGCGTGTGCGTGTGCGTGTGCGTGTGCGTGTGCGTGTGCGTGTGCGTGTGCGTGTGCGTGTGCGTGTGCGTGTGCGTGTGCGTGTGCGTGTGCGTGTGCGTGTGCGTGTGCGTGTGCGTGTGCGTGTGCGTGTGTCTCCAGGCCTGATCAGGAGTTGCTGGAGCGCCTGACGTCGGTGCAGCGACAGAAGGAACAGCACCGGGCGGAGCTGGCTGGCTGGCAGCAGGCGGTGCGGTCGGCGGCCCAGCTGGTCAGACAGTCGGAGACCGCTCTCAGTCAGCTCCAGGTACCAGTCTGCCCCCCTCCTTGTCTGCCCTCCTTCAGGCGACACGGGACGCTCTCTCGGAAGCTTATTTATTCCCAAATAGTCGGTGAGACGGAAAATATGCACACAAAACATCGATTGAAAAACATCGCATTAACATTTTCAAATCCTGCTTAGCAGGACCTGCTATGTCGGGTTTAGGAGCAGCGCGCGCCGATGCACAACCCAGTATTCCCTATGGTAGTGGCTGTAGCCGTTGCGGCCACGACCCACCGACCTCGCGCTCCGCCGGCCCTGGCTGATCCGCCCGGTCACGTGACCGCCTGCGACCAGGACGGCGACCGGGGTCGCGGTCTCCACAAAACCAATGGAATTTGCATCCACCCAAAAAAATCGAATAATAGAAACTTTAAGTGTCCTTTTGCATTAGGAAAGAGCGCTTAAGAGCCACACGATCGGTTCCCGACCCCATAAGGGCGTTTTCAAAGGCGGATGGAGCCGGCCGTTTTTTTTTGGTGGGGGGGGGGCAACCCGTTTTCAGCGGACCTTACCTACCCCCCAATTTCGAATTTCTTCCCGGAGCTGGGCCACTTTATTTTGCAACCATACGATTTCTAATGATTTCATTATTTTGATATTTTGGTGTGTTTTTAGCTTTTCGACCTTTTAGAATATCGAAAAAGGAAATATGTTCGCTTGCAGTTTGTATTGTTCTGACATTGCCTTACACTGAGAAAAACTATGTCAATTGTCAGCTGTACCCAGGGACGTCGCCGATCATTATTGAGTAGGGATGGTCGGCTGAAATGACGAAACAAATGTACTTCACTTTTCTATTCGTGTATTTAAACATTTGCAGAATTTTTAATGTGGATTTTCATGTTATTTAGCGCTTGGGCGCTTAGGTGTTTGTTATTTAGCGCCGCGAAGCGGCGCCAAATTTGTACGGGTTTGCTTGATAAAACCCGGAAACATAGGCTTGTAGAGAATAAGAAGCTAAACGTGCTATTCATTCAATTCACCCTTACAACGAACCGAAGACGATGGTGATGGCTTCGTTATGACGATGCCCACCGATGTGACGCAGCGAAACGGCGTGAAAATTTTAATTTTAGGTCGTGGAAAACTAAATTTCTATATTGGAACCAGACCGTGAGTGGAGCCAAACCTCAGGTAACCCCTATTCCTGGTTGCACATGTTATGATGACAAATATTGAAATGAGGTAGTTTTTCATATACATACTCTTCGGATAGTAAATCAGGATGACCGGTGGCAGTCATCGCTCAATAGTACATATGATAATAATAACTGTATACATATGTACACCGAAAAAATTCGACCCGGCGACAGCGGGTAAAACCCGCTCTTTGCAAGTTCCCCTATTTTTTACTACCCTACAGAGAGTACCAAATATCCACGACTGGGGGATACTTCATACCTGCTGTATACCCGAACAAACTACCCGCTCCGATCGAGTTAACCCTTCATGCGAACCCTCGAATCGAGAGTTACTCCTCGCACTCCAACCCGCGTAAGCGGTGTTACTCGTTCTTGAGGGATAGAATTTCACTCGCGGTCAGCGGGTTAATCCGGCGCTGGTGAGTACCCCTATCTACCACCATTTTTACTATGCTACCGAGGGTAGTATTACCCCCGTATGTCGTATTATTTTACCCTCATACATCGAGTTTACGCGAACTACCCGCGCCAGGGGCGTAGCCAGGGTTTTTCAAGCATACCGCATTTTCCGACAGGGGCATCACGCAATGGGATTTTTTTTCTCACTAGGATTTTTTTTTGTATTGGGTACCATAATTTTACAATCAATATTTGTTTCCTTCAATTGTGTATTAAGACACACTTCAACACGGTTTTCACACATAATCGGTTTCCTGCTGACCGCATTTTTTTTTCGTATTCTTTTTTTTCGTATTCTTTTCGTAGCGGAGAAGTGTTGAATGCGTTATCCTAAAGGAAATATCGTCTTGTAAACTGGGTTTGAATAACGATGGGACAATTATTTGAATGTCATCATGTTTGTCACGTCAAGGCGCATTCAGCCATACCTGTTGCAACCGGGTTAGGTCAAATCCCAAATTTGACCACAGGACAAGGTCATGTGGTGACCTAGGTAGTTCATGTTACATAATGAGAGGCGCATCTCGGCAAGATGAGCAGAACGGTGTCAGTTGCATACCTTTGTCTGTCATAAGTTATTGGCAAAAAGTACCGGTGACCTCACATGGCCTCAGCTGACCTGGTAGGGACCGTTGAACTAAAATTGTACCTGGGTCATCAAGAATGACATTTTCTTTAAAAATGCTTATGTTTTAACACACGCACCGACGGGTGTCCGCGCCAACTTCAAACCAACAGGTGGTCGGACCCCCCCCCCCCCCCCCGATATTGTAACTATGCAACGTAGCGACAAGTGGAAAAACTTTTAGATAGCTCGAGACAGGTTCTATGGAAAGTACGAGGTCATTTTAGGTTAGGTCAATATTGAGATCTTTGTTTTCAGGAATAACTTTTGACAGGAGCATGATTAAGAAATACCGTTTTCATCATTGTGTTTTTCTCGTCGAGAAGCATCGAATGGTATATCAGGTGACCTAGTTAATCATATATACAAAATGACCTTGCCTGAGGCCAAGTCAAGGTCAGGTCAGATTTCAGGTCACATTTTACATCAATCGATGCGTCTCGACGAGCCAAACACTATGGTGAAAATAGAATAGCTCTACCTTGATTTGGTATAGAGTTATTAAAGAAGAAAAAACGTGAATTCGGGGTCACCTGAGTGTTTTGACCTCGTAGAGGTCAAAGCACACAAATGTGACATGGATTTTTTTATTTGGCTCGAGAATGGTGGATCTGGTGAAACTGGTCAAATGTAGCCATTTCCTATGGATTTATACGCGTTTTAATTTCCCCCTGTTTATATTATATACTTATATTAACCTGCGCGAGCCATCTCTAGAGGAAATATCGGCCACTTTATTAGTGGCAGGGGGCAGACTCTGCCCACCCGTCATGTTTTTCTCAAATATCTCCGAAATGGCTGGAGGTAGGCTTCTTATTTTTGTGTCACTTATCCTAAAATATTCTGGGCAGATTGTCTGAAAATTTAAAGACGATAGCTTGAACAGGGGCGGTTCCATGACTTAGTATTTAGGAAGGTTCTGATCGGAAACTGTATTTTAGCGTGTACATCGTGATCTTTATGGAGCAAACCCGTCTGCACCTACCGACTTTGCGAGAAATAACAATGCTTGAACATATTGGCACGGATGTAAGGTGATGATTCATGCTGAAATGCAGGAAATTTTGTCTGTCAGAGGCGGTTCCAGCGACCAAAAAGGTCACAAAATTGACATATTGCTCCCCTTTTTAATTTCCTGGAGCCGCCTCTGAAAACATATTTGGATGTGTTTTTGACAATATTGTATGTCTCCCGATGTTAGAGCGCGAGCCATCTCATTTTCATAGTCCTATGTAGCAGAAAGCTGGTAAAATGTTATTATATTGCACCACATACTTCTTGGTCCTGGAAACGCCTATGAATTTGAATTTTCAAATGTGACCAGAATATATAAATTTTAAATTAATTTGCTGTCGATCCATATAAGTTTTGTCTCTACTCGCTCTCTCGCTCTATCGCTCTCTCGCTCTCTCGCTCTCTCGCTCTCTCGCTCTCTCGCTCTCTCGCTCTCTCGCTCTCTCGCTCTCTCGCTCTCTCGCTATTTCGCTATTTCGCTCTCTCGCTCTCTCGCACTCTCGCTCTTTCGCTCTCTCGCTCTCTCGCTCTCTCGCTCTCTCGCTCTCTCGCTCTCTCGCTCTCTCGCTCTCTCGCTCTCTCGCTCTCTCGCTCTCTCGCTCTCTCGCTCTCTCGCTTTCTCGCTCTCTCGCTCTCTCGCTCTCTCGCTCTCTCGCTATTTCACTCTCTCGCTCTCTCGCTCTTTCGCTCTCTCGCTCTCTCGCTCTCTCGCTATTTCGCTCTCTCGCTCTCTCGCACTCTCGCTCTTTCGCTCTCTCGCTCTCTCGCTCTCTCGCTCTCTCGCTCTCTCGCTCTCTCGCTCTCTCGCTCTCTCGCTCTCTCGCTCTCTCGCTCTCTCGCTCTCTCGCTCTCTCGCTCTCTCGCTCTCTCGCTCTCTCGCTCTCTCGCTCTCTCGCTCTCTCGCTCTCTCGCTCTCTCGCTCTCTCGCTCTCTCGCTCTCTCGCTCTCTCGCTCTCTCGCTCTCTCGCTCTCTCGCTCTCTCGCTCTCTCGCTCTCTTAGGGGGTGATTCGGCCATACGCTGCACCGGCCCGGCTGAGGGGCGAGACGTCCACACGCTGCCCCGGTCTGGCTGAGGGGCGAGACGGCCATATGCTGCACCGGTCCGGCTGAGAAGCGAGACGGCCGTACGCTGCCCCGGCCCTGCTGAGGGGCGAGACGGCCATACGCTGCTCTGGTCTGGCTGAGGGGTGAGACGGCCAAACGTTGTACCTGGAAATGTTGTAAATGACATTGTTTTGGCTTAATGTTCAAGATATGCTAAAAACACCACACACAAAAAATATGTATATATAAACTTGCAACATAACTTATTTATCTAACGGCGACGACTTCAAATTGCCGCTGTCGTCAACACCCGTCAAAAGACCGCAAAACGCTTGAAAGCGCAGCTGCGGCGACGGGGCTGGCCACGACTGGACCAGAGCACCAGTGACGTCGTCGCTAATGCTGAGCTGCTCGGCAGCGGATACATAGGGAATCCCGGGATGACACCCCCCCCCCCCCCTGCAAACTAATCACACAGCATTGCCCCTTGTTGTGGTGGCGTTACCATCAGAATCTTGAGATATCACTTGGTAAACTTCAAACGACCAAATCAACTTCTCTCATATTTCGCAAGGGGCTGAATCATTTCGTGAGGTGTTTATCAATGCAGACGGGGGCCGCGATCGCGGTTCGCGGCCCCGATGTTAACCCTCGTCCGGGTAGGGGGGGGGGGGTGGATGCCAACCCCCTCGGTTTTTCTGAAATAACTCGCGTAGTTTCCAACCGATTTCGATGCAACTTTCAGTACCCTACTTTTGAAGAAAACAAATCCACATACTTTGAAAATTTTGAATTTCTAACTTACATGACCCGTGACCTATGACCTGTTTCTCAAGGTCATGTCAGGCGCAACTGGCGTCCCGCAGTATCGATGCTTGTAACTTGTGCAGTTTCCGAGTGTTTGTTGTTCATGAGCATATGTACAGGTGTTTCTAGGTGACAGTTGTGGTTTCCACTGAGATTGTGACCTCGATTGACCTTTTCAGAGGTCAACTGAGGTCATTGACCTCCGATGACCTTATATTCCTTGTTTGGGCTTCTGGCGGCTTCTTGGACATTTTGTGACGCTGATTTCAAATGTGGGATCCATTTGACATAATGATATGTTCCACTAGGGTCATGCGTTTCCCAAGATGATGATGACCCAAGACTTTAAAATCGGGTATCAGCGGCTTCCTCTCGTAACAAGCAACACGCTCGTTTTTGTCTCGAAGCTCTAGCTTAGTTAGGGGCGAAACGCTAAGGGGGGGGGGGGGCTGAATTCGAAACTGCGCATGCTAGACCAATCACGCTGCGAATAACAGCCTAGACTATAAGTACTCTGGCCTTGACCAATCAAAACACACTCACGCACGTCGATTCACCGCCGCCTCCGACTCCGACGCGGACAAAGCCGTAGCCGAGCCGCTCAGCGTTTAACCGCAACAGCTGACGAAAACATACCCGTCTATGCCGAGTTGAAATGCAAATAATGTGATACCCGCCGGCAGGGGCGTCGTTTTCTATAGGCCTGGTAGGGCCCAAGCCCTTCCAATGTTCATCTTGGCCCTACCAATGCCTCTCTGGGCCCTACCAATGTTTTACAACATTTCCTAAAAGAGATAAGAAAATGTCACAAATGAAAGTAAAAAGGCATTGCTATGAAGCATATAAGAATGTATAGCATGGACCATATGTCACAATTAACATACCTAAATATCATAAGTTTGGGTTGTTCGAAATCACCTTGTATGAGTTGTTCAGTATCAGCACAAATTCATCATGTCATGGCGGATCCTACTAACATATTTGAAAAATGATTGGGGATGTCAAAAGGGCAGGACACTTTCTGATCTTGAAAGGATCCCTAAAGGAACCCCCAATGGAAATAGGCATGCGTCAACCCTATTTTGCAACATCAGCATATGGCACTGTTGCAAAATGGCTGGAGTTGTACATGTTCCAATGATTTCAGTGATATAGTCACAATAATTTACAAAAATCAAACCTTACAAGAACACTTTTCTAAAAACAAAGCACCAACCAAATCAGTCCAACAATGTATAAATATTAGGTCATCCTAAAAACCTGATTTTCATTCGCAATGAAACTGAAATAGGCAGATCCACATTGAGGACACACTGGTCAGTAGATTCAGGAATGTCAAAGTAAAATGCCTTACCCTGCCTTAAAGGGAAAAGTACGTAGAATGATGGAAAAGAGTGTCCTGATTACGGTTCTGGCATTTGTTTTTTGCGATAAAAGTACCAATTTGTCAATTGGAAAAATATTGATATTAATACATATGACGTCACAATAATCTTGCGTCACCAAAACGAGTTGTGACGTCATACCGGAAAAAGCCTATCCTTGAATCAGAATATGTAAGCAACACTAACAACCTCATTCGCTGGGTCGTGACTCGTGAATATATTGGTCGCGATTGAAAATGTGTGAATGTTTACACTATGGCCATCTCAGATTTTGAAAGGGCCCATCGTGAACTCAGAAAAGACCCATCTCAGGTTTGGAAAGGGCCCATCTTAGAATCAGAAAGGGCCCATCTAAAGTCTGGAAAGAGCACATTTTAGGCTCTGAATGGGCTCATCTTAGGCTCAGAATGGGCCCATCTTAGGCTCAGAATGGGCCGGTCTCAGGTTTTGAAAGGGTCCATCGTGAATACAGAAAGGACCCGTCTCATGTCTGATAAGGGCCCATGTTAGGCTTTGAAAGTGAGCAGCTTGCATCTCAGGTCCGGAAAAGGCCCATCTCTGCTCTTAGGCCCGTCACGGGCCTATTTCAGATCCGGAGAAGGCCCATCTTAGCTCAGAATGGGCCCATCTCAGGTTTTGAAAGGGCCCATCGTAAACTCAGAAAGGGTCCGTCTCAGGTCTGGAGAGGTTCCATTTTAGGCTTTGAAAGTGAGCATCTCAGTTCCGGAAAATACCCATGCCTGCTCTTAGGCCAGGTAAGGGCCCATCTCAGGTCCAGAGAAGGCCCGTATAATTTGGCCCTGAAAGAAAATAAAGGTCTGGAGAGGACTGGGAATCTTTGAGCTGGAGAAGAACCGTTTCGGTAAATTCGGTCCAGAGAAGCCCCAGGACTGGTTAGGGCTCATCTTACCCTTGAACTCACACATGGCATGATCAATGATGGCTCACATGCAAACCAGAAAGGGCCCATCTCAGATCTGGAAAGAGTCCATTAAAGTCGTAGAAAGCCCCCCCCCCCCCCCCCGTCTGGGAATAGTCCAATTAAGGTCCGGAAAGGGCCCATCCTAGGTCTGGAAAAGGCCAATCAGAGGTCTTGAAAGGGCCCATCTTTAGACCAGAAAAGGACCATCATCGGCTCAGAAGCCTGATACCTCAGAAAGATGCCCATCTGGCATCTCGGAAGGGGGGATAAAGGCCCATTTTGCTAAAATTGGAGGGAAAATGCCCCCTGCTCCCGGGCCCCGGGCGTAGTGGGTTACATTAACCATGCGGCGTCAGGCGTCAGCAGTGTACGTGGGACGGGGCATTGACAAAAATATCAATAAATGCAATACAAATGAGCTGGGGCAGAACAAAAGCCTTGGTCGAATGAATCCTGGATCCGCTTTTGTCATCATGATTCGTGATCACACTGCTTTTCAGATTTGTGTGAGGGGTTTTGGTAATAGGTGGTATCCAGTAGTGGCGGAGGCGAGGGAGGGGGCAGGAGGAACAAGTTGCACCCGGACTCAAGCCGAATTGAACATTAACCCTCGCCCGTGCAGCGTTCGACCAGTGCGTGACCGTGCAGGGGGGGGGGGGGTACCCCCCCCCCCCCCCACACCCATAACGTTTCACCTCTAATTAGGCTAGAGCCTCGATTCAAAAACGAGCGTGTTGCCGGTCACGAGAGGAAGCCATTGATACCCGATTTTAACCCGCGCATTGCAGGGGCTTGGCGCCGAACACGAACTGCAGGGGGTTTCCCCCCCCCCTACGTGATATCTCGAAAACTACGCTACGTAGCGACAAGAGGAAAACGTCATTTGTTAGCTTGATACAATTTCTATCGAGAATATTTAGTATTGTTTTAACTCAGGTCAAAATTGAGGTCACCAGAGGTCATCAAAGGTCAAATGTTCCAGTTTTTCCTGTTTTAGGACATCGCTCCAGAAATTCCCATATATCTCGGAAACTATGCTAGTTAGAAACAAACAGAAAAAAGCAAACGCCAGCCAGTTCAATTTTCAATGGACTAGGTGTCCTCAGATTTGATATCAGGTCAATATTTGAGGCTCCAGAGGTCAAAAAAGGAAAAAACTGTTTGTTTGCCAAATAGTTTTCGCTATTAACTTTGTACTTAATAAAGAAAAAAATAAAACTATTTACGCCATTGTATTTATCTCGTCAAGGTGCTGCGAATGATATACATGGTGGCATTGTTCAGTCAACTTAAAAAGTTGACCTCAGGTCCAGGTCAAGTGGTGACCCAAGTAGGGCATGTTGCATATGGGAAGACGTGTCTTGACGAGACAAACACATTGATGTCTGTTTTACTTCTTTATCTTCATTATGTCGGGAGTTATTGACAAAAAAGTGATGGTGACCTCGCATGACCTCAAATGACCTCATAGGGGTCACTGAACAAAAATTACACTTGGATCATCAAGAATATTCTATAATAACATGATCCAGAAGTAATTGGACTAATATCATGCATATCCTTGAAATAGGAAGCATTTGTATATTTCCCCATTAACTTATTATGGGGAGGTTACGAAATTGACCTGACCTTAGACCACCGATATCAAAATTCCGAGATAAATGAATTGTAAGTACTGATGCCCTCATGACATCCTGTAAGTTGCAAACTGATCGGCGAGAAACTCTGGTTTTAGCACAACTACAAACATTTTTGGAGGTGGGATCACTTGACCTGGTCTGGTGACCTGACCTGAGATGACCCGAGGTTATATTTTTCTCAAAGTGTGCGCAATTGAAGTTCTATCAGGTGTGTCAAAACCCGGCGGCGTTGCACGCCGCCGTTTTTTCGCTATCCGCGAAAAACCTGAGGGGGGGGGGGGGCGGAAACCAACCAACCCCTCTGCAGTGCGCGGGTTAAGGTCCCCTAGGTCATTAGGTGACATATGAGGTCATGTCAATGACCAAAAATTCAAACAAATTGTAAATGCGTATAAATTGAATTTAATCGAGCTAGAATCGCGAATGAGCATATAATTATGATGAATGGGTGCCAAATTTGAAATCAGCGTCACAAAATGTCCTAGAAACTGCGAAATTCCAAAAAGGTCATGCCAGGTCATTTGAGGTCAGTGACCTCGGTTGACCTTGTAATAGACTCCGTGGCTCGGTTCCAACTGTCTGTATTCGTCGAGCACCGCACTGACCTGACCCGCGGGCGGCTGTCACCCCACCCGTGACGTCAGCCGCGCAGCGGCGGCGCCAGGCCCGCCGCTGGGTAGCACAACAACAATACCCGAGACAGCGGTGCAGTGGCGGCGCCAGGCCCATCACTTGGTAGGTGAGCGCAACACAAAACAACAATTACCACAGACCTGTTGGGGCGCATGACCCCAGTGGAACATATAATTATGTAAAATGGATCCCATATTTGAAATCAGCGTCACAAAATGTCCTAGAAACTGCCAGAAGCAAAACAAGTAATATGAGGTCATCGGAGGTCAGTGACCTCGGTTGACCTCTGAAAAGTTCAATCGAGATCACAATCTCAATGGAAAACACAACTGTCACCTGGAAACACCTGTGCATATGCTCCTGAACAACAAACACTATGAAACTGAACAAGTTACAAGGATCAATACCACGGGACGCCAGTTGCGCCTGACATGACCTTGAAAAAAAAAACAGGTCAAATGTCACGGGTCATGTGACGTGCAACTTAAAAAAAATCGGAATATGTGTTAAATTGTTCACAAGTAGGGTACTGAAAATTCCATCGCAATCGGTTGATATTTACGCGAGTTATTCCTGAAAAAACGGAGGGGGTGGCATCAGCCCCCCCCCCCCCGTGCACTGGCGAGGGTTAACCCTTTAGCGTTGCATGAAAAGAATATACTTCCAAAAATCAACTTTGCATCCCCCCTAACTCTATGAAGATCTTCCTCCGCCACTGATGTTGTCACCCCCTCTGCCCCTTCTCTTGCTAGACCCCACAGCATCACTAGCGGATCCAGGGGGGAGGCAGGGGTGGTAAAATGACCCATCATGCTGGACGACGATGGAGAACAAAATTTGTCTTTTTCTTGCCAGGTTGGCTATTTTTTCATCACAAATGATCCATCAGAGGAGCCATATGCTATATTTTTGCATGCATGTGCTTTTCACATCGAATCGTGGGATATTCGAAGGCAAATTCTACTGAATTGGTTCACACATGAAATGCAGTCTACCAAAAAAATACGCGTCTCAGTCTACAAAAAAAAAAACGCGTCCCACATAGCAACAGTGATATCAGTTTAGCAGTATATTAGACCACAAACATAGTTGTTTTTATAGACCATACAAAACTACCAAGTTGTCTGCAAACTACTATTTCAGTCGACAGCGGTTTGGGAGAACCGCGGAATACCACTCATTGACTTTGAACGGGAGACTCGCCGCCGTCCAACCCGCGGAACCGCTGGTTTTTATCCGTCAACTTCGCTGCATAGTAGAAATGGTATAAATTTTGGAACAAATTTAGAAACCCAGAGTATATTTTAGATTGTTGACCAATGACTATGGAGGCATGACGGCAGCATTTTAAAACCTCGATTTGGAGCGATCGTCGCTTTCGGAAGCGACGCATGCGATTTTTTTTAGCAATTCTGTGAAGCACCTCCTTCTTCAGAGTTCAAGGTAAGGTTAAGTTAAAATAATTAATAATATAGTTGCTCAAAAAGTGGATAAAATAAATCGCATAGCAAGTGGGGTAAACTGAACATGTCAACACATCAAACTTGGCACGTTGCTGGTGGTGTTGTGGTAATTTGGGACATCAAGACATCAAACTTTCATGTTATTGGTGGTGTGTTGGTGTCTGAAGTCAGTCCAGGCAAAGGGTTGTCAGTTTGAAGGGATAAAACGGTAAACAACTGTAACCCCGGGCACGCCCTAACAACATACTTTGCATGCTATTGGTGATGTAGTGTGTC
>JAXIVJ010006129.1:5000-68980 GCA_036785665.1 Chirona hameri | reverse complement strand
TCACAAATGCCATATAACGAAGAAAACAAACATATATAAAAGAAAAACACCCAATATCAGACAAGAGCCTGGGGGAGGGGGTAATGTTAAGGAAAAGCCGATTTAAGGATTTATAGAGATTGTCGATTAACATATCCATGATAAAAGTGAGAGCCCTGGACACTTTACGTAATGTGTTATCATCGTTTCCAGCATTGACACTTCTTTGTGTGGGTAATTATTGTATTGGATAATTAAAACGGCATCGATTATGCTTGTGAAACACTTCTTTATTGTGGTCGGTATTACCCCTCAGGTGGTTTTGCCAGATTTAAGAAGATGATGTGCAAGCACGTCTTAAAATGGTGGTAAAAACAATCCATTTCTATACACGAGACATTGACATTATTGTGTTATGTTTTGGCAAGTTTCTTTCGAATTTTTAGCAAAGTCGTTCGATTTATTATGAACACTTAATTTTCACTCCTAACGTTTCATCCACCCGTGAGGGTACCAACTTAACCCTATTTGTAACAGGGGGGGGGCGGATTCCGCCCCCCCCCCCCTCATGTTTTTCGCAGATATCTCCAGAACCGCTGGGAGCAGGCTCATTAAATTTTGGGACTTTTCATAGAATTGAATACCGCATTTGGAGTCAAAATTTTGAGTTCTTAACCTGAACAGAGACGGTTCCAGGGATCAGTTTTGGGTGGGTTCGGAGGCGACATTTGGCGATAATACGGAAATGCGATCTTCACGGCTTCTTCCTAACTGCCTCAAGTATGAAGGAGTTACATCGGTTTACGGTGATTGCAACAAGTGCAAATTAGTTGATGTTAATGAAATATCATAAAAATTGCATAGCAGAGGCGGTTTCAGGGGCTTGAAAAGGGGGGGTTCCAGGAAGTATTCAATGCTTGGCGGGAAGCCAATAGAGCAATGTAAGGGGTTTTTATAGCTATCAAGATGTAAAAGATAGCTTCTGCTTCCATTATTTGCATAATTCATTACATAGAGTTTCAGGGGCGTGTTCAGGCACATACAAACGGGGGTGACTGGCATAGTGATGACGATATGCCAGCGATAACGGCGCAATAGGTGGTTAGCTTATAATGATATATGCACATATGAGGCTAGAAAAGGGAATAAAGTCATTTTCGTACAGAGGCGCGTTCAGGAATGGAAGAAAGGGGGTCATATTATTGCAAGGAAACTAAGAGGCATGGGCGTACAATGACATAACATACTGCTGTTTTCGGATGAAAAACGCACCACAGGGTACTCTACGAACGATTATAAGATAATAGGCGATCCAGGTAGCGTAAAAAGGGGGGTAAGCAATGTTAATTGAAGTTGTAAGTGAAATAGTCACTGTTGACTAGTTAGTATCATAATAGCGGATAATATACTTATCAAAAGTTCTTGCGCCTCCCCAATTTGGATCCTGGATACGCCTATAATGAAGCACAACATGCAAAAAGGGACCATCTACGATCAGTAACATATTTATAGTGCTGGGTAGCAACTTGTCTGCGGTTAATATTGTTTTCCAATTTGACCTCCTTTTTCACTAACCTGGTACCGCCTATGGCAAAAAAAAATATGATTTATAACTGTTTTGTCTAATGTCATAATCACATACCGTTTCATTTATTTTAAAAAAAACATCAAAAAATGATTTTATTACGCATTTACTTCACCCCCATATTGAGTGACCTGCACACGCCTATGATTTTTGAATTTTCAAACGTCACCATCATATATCAATTTCCAATTCAATCTCTATCGATTCCTATTAGTTGTGCTAAAATCGGTTCATAAACATGACAGCTATGTTGGATCAAAAATACCACTAAAATATGTAGTTTTTGCCCCCCTGTTGCCCCCCTATCAATTTTTTTATTATATAGAAATGTAGATCGTGTTGAGGGGAACCAAACGCCGTTTCATTTTTGAAAATCGGACGGGTAGATCTCGAGATCTCCGGGGGGCGGAATCCGCTCCCCCCCCCCCC
The DNA here is from genome assembly GCA_036785665.1 of Chirona hameri. NCBI lineage: Eukaryota > Metazoa > Arthropoda > Thecostraca > Balanomorpha > Balanidae > Chirona > Chirona hameri. The sequence continues at coordinate 66,987 of JAXIVJ010006129.1, read as the reverse complement.
CCCCTGTTACAAATAGGGTTAGCCAGGAGCCTGTTACAAATAGGGTTAAAACGAAATTCATTGACATTTTAAGTAGCTTTAAACGATCGTCCACCAGTCATAGTTGCAAATGTATTACGAAGAAGATTTGATTAAAGAGAATGTTTCACTCTTCTGCAAGTTGTTAAATATACGCTGGTTGTAGTAGAAAATGTGAAGTAAGTGCTGCTGAAAACGATGGTGAAATTTTTTCACTCGAAAAGTCACTTAACTTTATAAAAATTAAGTTTTTAAATTTGGGCGAATGACGTCATTATTTAGCTGACCGCCGGTGATTGGCTGACAAAGTGGGATTGGCTGAAAAAGTGTCTGTCAGCCAATCAGCGGCTGCACCAGCCTGGAGTCATTTTGCAAATGGTAAATTAAATTGCTTAAAAATGGTTAAGTTTTGGGAAAAATTACCTTAGTAATTTAGACATTTCAATAACGGCCCAAGATAATGGCTATCTCAGTTTAAACTAATGCAAAAGTGAAACATTCCCTTTAACGTTTGAGGGCGAGGAAAAGACAAAGTTCAAGTGAATACAATACTGCTCGGTCGGGGCTACCCGCCGGTCGGACTATCCCACAAAATGCAAGGTCTTGCGGAAGCGCCTAAAAGTATAGTTTGTCTGTAGTATAATGCGTTCGTTCATTTACTGGCTACACAGATAAAATTGATCAACCGGTATATGCGTTATATGGTGCGTTTATGGTACAAATTGGAAGAGCTTTAACAGTTTCTTTGGAACACCTTCCAAAGCTAAAGTGGTCGGACCTCCCCGCCTTCCCCATGTATATAGAAGTTAGTAAATGCATGTGCATTGAACCCATTTAACAATTTCTAGTATGGAATAAAACAAGACTTGAATGAAAAAAATACTCAGTTTCTTGACAGCCTATATGCCAGGACCAAATTTATTGTGTGATTTTCTGAAAGCAAAAGTACAATCCTAACGGCTGGGAAGATTTCAATCTGATACTTGGTAAAAGACCCACTGTTAAATCATTTAAATAGTGACAGCTGACGTTCAGCGAAATCCTGACCTAAAAATTATTTTAGTTATTTATTATATGCATTTTGAAACATGTTCTTCAGTCTTCACTGTGGGTGCCGAAGGACTATTGTGGGTGCCCATTTCAACTTTGTGGGTGCCCTGGCACCCACAAAGAGATAGGAAACCAAACCCCTGGGCCCCCTCCCCCTACCCCGCTCAAAGACCTTTCCCGCTGACGATCCGACACCACCCTCCCCCCTCGCTCAACGACTCTGTGCTGACGACCCGACGCCACCCCCCCCCCCCCCCCCCCCCCCCTCCCCTCCGGTCAACAACTTTTCGCTGACGAAACAGAGCGAATTTTTTGCCCCTCCCCCCCTCCCAAACTCGAAACCTAGATCCGCCACTGCATCTGAACAAACGTATCCGATCTGTGAGGAAGGGATAATTACGACAGCTTCAATGGCAAGTGAATATTCAACATTTCTGGTTTACACGTGAGGCGATTTGAAGATATTCGGAGCGGAGGATCGTAGGCGTAAAGTTCGCAGCGGCAGTAGAAATGCTTGGTTGAGATATGGCCGTTTCCACCACGGCCATGGGGTATTTTGCAGGGCTAAATATCCCACTAAATACCCGACGGCGTAAATCAGTTGTCCGATGTATATGCGCCCGCCGTTGCGCCCGCGCTTCGACTCAGGGAGTGTCATCCCGGGATTCCCCATGTATCGGTTGCCGAGCGGCACAGCTTTAGAGACGACGTCACTGGTGCTCTGGTCCAGCCGTGGCCAGCCCCGTCGCCGCAGCTGCGCTTTCGAGCGTTTTGCGGTCTTTTGACGGGGTTGACGAGAGCGGTAATTTGAAGTCGTCACCGTTAGATAAGTAAGTTATGTTGCAAGTCTATATTTTGAAATATTTTGTTTTTTTTAAGTTTTGTTAACATATCTTGCAGACTGAGTATTGATTCAACTTTTTTGGAACGATTCAATCATGATTCACTTCGGAATCTGAATGATTCAATCACCGTTCGATTCACGGATACAATTTTGAGAATTAATTCCTTCTGATTCAAAGAATAAAAACAAATATTTTAATCGATTCACGTTTGATTTAACATTTAAATATATTAGGTGAATTTATGTCAAATCAATACAAATGGAAACATGCATATATATAATAATTAAAACATTGTTACAGCAATAGTATTTCAGTATAAATGAATGTAGCCACTGGGACTGCATGTATTTGCACAATTTACCAGTGTACTTGAATCGTTAAATCTTTTGAATCAATCAGCCTTGATTTGATGCGGGGCTTGATTCAATCATGATTCATGAATCAAAATATCTGGTGGTGAATCAATTATGTTTTGATTCAATACATTTTGATTGACCGATTCCAATCGATTATATCAGTGTCGAATTAATAACCAGTCTAAATTATCTTGAACATTAAGCCAAAACAATGCCATTTGCAACATTTCCAGGTACAACGTATGGTTGTCTCACCCTCTCAGCCAGGCCAGAGCAGCATATGGCCGTCTTTCCCCTCAGCCAGACCGGGGCAGCGTACGGCCGTTTCACCCCTAAGCCGGACCGGGGCAGCGTATGTCCGTCCCGCCCCTCAGCCAGACCAGGGCAGCGTATGCCCGTTTCGCCCTCAGCCAGACCGGGGCAGCGTGTGGCCGTCTCTCCCCTCAGCCGGACCGGTGCAGCGTATAGCCGTTTCACCCCTCAGCCAGTCCGGGGCAGAGTATGGTCGTCTCACCCCTCAGCCAGACTGGGGAAGCGTATAGCCGTTTCATCCTTCAGCCAGACCGGGGGAGCGTATGTCTCCCCCCCCCCCCCCCCCCCAGCCAGACCCGTGCAGCGCATGGCCGTCTCGCCCCTCAGCCAGACCGGGGCAGCGTATGGCCGTCTCACCCCTCAGCCAGACTGGGACAGCGAACGGCCGTCTCACCCATCAGCCGGACCGGGGCAGCGTACGGCCGTCTTGCCCCTCAGCCGGACCGGTGCAGCATATGGCCGTCTCGCCCCTCAGCCAGACCGGGGCAGCGTGTGGCCGTCTCTCCCCTCAGCCGGACCGGAGCGTATAGCCTATAGCCGTTTCACCCCTCGTATAGCCGTTTCACCCTCAGCCAGTCCGGGCAGAGTATGGTCGTCTCACCCCTCAGCCAGACTGGGGAAGCGTATAGCCGTTTCATCCTTCAGCCAGACCGGGGGGAGCGTATGTCTCACCCCTCAGCCAGACCCGTGCAGTGCATGGCCGTCTCGCCCCTCAGCCAGACCGGGGCAGCGTATGGCCGTCTCACCCCTCAGTCAAACCGGTGCAGCGTATGGCCGTCTTGCCCCTCAGCCAGACCGGGCTGCGTATGGTCGCCTCCCCCCCCCCCCCCAGCCGGACCGGGGCAGCGTATGGCCGTCTCACCCCTCAGTCAGACTGGTGCAGTGTATGGCCGTCTCGCCAGTCGCCCATCACACAGACCAGGGCAGCGTATGGCCGTCTCCCCCTCAGCATGAATTAAAAGAGGGATAATTATCCGCGGTAAACGTTATCTTAAATAGGATCGTACCTTAGGCGCAACTATCCGTATCCCGTTCGAAATATTCGCACCGCACCGAGCCTCGTGCGGCGACAGCCGGGTCGGAGCAGAGCACCAGTGACGTCACGCTAATGTGCTGGATTGGGGGCGCTAAAATCCCCGGATGACTCTACTTCTCTTATACGGCCTTGACTTCGACTGTAGATACCAGGGTAATAGAACAACGCTTAGCGCTTGCGCTAAGCGTTGTTCAAAAACGCAACGATAAGCGCTTAGGTGCTGTGGTTCAGGGGGCTATCGTCCCGAGCTTTCCTATGTGCGGATCGCCCGGTAGTATATCATTAGGAGTGACGTCACTGGATACCTGGCCGGCGGCGGCTCGGCGTTCGGCCCCGTTGTCGCAGTAGTTGCGATTTCCAACTTCCGCGGTCGGGTGGTATCTGGGATTCTGGAAACGAGTGGTTGTTGTTTTGGTCTATCTGATATAAATCATGGTTTTCGTCAATACTGATTGCAATCCAGGTCGTATATAGGTTACAATATATATTGCAATAAGGTTATTGACGTAGGAATGTCACGATAAGTGGACTGCCAGTGAAACTTTGAAACCTCACCCCCCTGTGATCAATTTCTTTCAGGTTTGGGCTCTTGCCATGGTGCTTTATTTGCCATCTTAGATTTTGTCAGAACCTCAGAACGTCTCTCTGTCCCCTGTCCTCTGGCCTGAAAGGACCCTCCGTAGGCCTGAGAGGATCCTCCGTCGGACTGACAGGATCCTCCTTCGGCCTGAAAGGGCCCTCCATCGGCCTGAAAGGGCCATCAGTCGGCCTGAGAGGGTCTTCAGTTGACCTGAGAGGGTCCTCCGTCGGCCTGAAAGGGCCGTCGTCGACCTGAGAGGGTCCTCCATCGACCTGAAAGGACTCTCAATCGACATGAGGCCTGAGGGGGTCCTCCGACAGGCTGAGAGTGCCGGCCCTCCATCGGCCTGATAGAACCCTCCGTCGGCCTGAGAAGATCTTCCGTCGGCCTGAGAGGGCCCTCCGTTGGCCTGAGAGGGCCCTCCGTCGGCCTCAGAGGTCTCTCCGTCGGCAGAGGGCCCTCCATCGGCATGAGAGGGTTCTCCGTCGGGGCCTGAGAGTCCTCCGCAGGCACGTAGCCAGCCCCCCCCCCCCCCCCCCCTGGAGGCCAGGAGGGCCCTTTTCGGCGCACGAGGGCCCTTTTCGGCCCGCGCAGCGCGCCGAAAAGGGCCAACGAGACCGCGCGAAGTGCGATATCATGGGCTCTTTACCACGCGAAGCGTGGTCTTTAGAGAGTTTAGAGCACTTCAGAGGCCCTTTGGGCCACCCGGGCACTCTCTGAAAGACCAGAGGGCCCCTTATATGTTCAAAAGAGCCATGTGCATGTCAGAGGGGCCCCTGGCCAGACCGAAAGGGCCCCTGAGTGGGTCAGAGGACCCCCTGAACACGTCGAATGGGCCCCTAGCCAGCACAGAGGGGCCCCTGGACAGTTTGAGAGGCCCCTGCGGATGTAGGCAGGGCGACAAAGCGGACAGCGCAGTCCTTTGCCAGGCCATAACGGCCCCTGAGCAGGTTGGAGGGCCCTGGACAGACCAGAGGGTCCCTGGAAATTTAAAAGGGCCCCTGGGCAGGTCAAAGGGGCCCCTGACCAGACCGAAAGGACCCCTAGGTGGATCAGAAAGGCCCCTGAACGTACCGAATGGGCCCCTAGTCAGCACGCAGGGGCCCCAGGGCAGGTCGGAGGGCCCTCGGAGCATGTCGCAAGGCGGCAAAGTAGCCAGTGCAGCTCCTTGCCAGGTCGGAAGGGCCCCTTAGCAGACTGGAGGACCCCTGGAGTGACCAGAGGGCTCCTGGAAAGTTCAAAAGGCCCCCTGTGCAGAACGGATGGCCCCTGACCAGACCAAAAGGACCCCTGGGTGGGTAAGAATGGCCCCTGAACATGCCGAGTTGGGCCCTAGTCAGCACGGAGGGGCCCAGAGCAGATCGGAGGGCCCCTTGAGCATGTCTGCAGGGCGACAAAGCAGCCAGCGCAGTCCGACCAGAAGAGTCGCTGGCAGATCGGAGGGGCTCCTGAGCAAATCAGAGGGGCCCCTGGCTAGACCGAAAGGGTCCCTGGGCCGGTCGGAAGGGCCCTTGAACATGCCGGATGAGTTCCTAGCCAGACTGGAGGGGCCCCTGGGCAGGTCGGAGGGCCCCCTGAGCATGTCAGCAGGGCGACAAAGCAGCCAGTGCAGCCCAGGCCAGGTCGGAAGGACATCTGAACAGGCCGAATGGCCCCTTGGCACACAAAGAGGGCTTCTTGGAAGGCCAGAGGAGTCCCTGGTCAGACCGGAAGGGCCAAAAGCACGTAGAGGTCCCAGATGAAGATTAAATACAAAGAGGACTTCCTCCACGATACAAATGTTAAAAGCGGAGTGTTCGGGTATATTGTAACTCCCTTCATCAGGGTGTTACAATATACCCGAAACATCCGATTTTTGTTTCTTGTAGAGCAGGGGCCGGCAACCTTTTTAGGGCGCGAGCCGGATGAGAGATCTGGAAGCAGTCGGCGGGCCGGGGCATAAATCGATACAATTGACGGCAATGACGTGTCACATTTGGGAAATATGACAGCGTAATTAATGCATTTCAAAAGTTGTCTTAACAGCTGAGATGTTTTGCCGTATGTCACATGGTGGAATATGTATACCTTCTTAGACAGACTGCGCCAGCAGGCAAAATCTATCTTAAAAAAAGAATGAAAGCACGTCTCAACTTCATTAGCCGACCAGTGTGACCCAAAAATATTTGACTTCCGAGGATTCAATTTGTGCCAGCAGGCAAAAATGAGAATGAAAACATGACGAATGCACGCATTTACTTTATTGACATCATCGATCAGCGTACCTCGATCTGTCTTCCAGCGGCGGCGAGAGACCACACAAACGTACAGTTCGTCTCTCAGTGCGAAGGTTGGTGCTGCTTTTTGCCGCGGACGAGCACATCGATGTTCGGCTTGATGGATGACGTGGCCAGTCGGAGAACGTCGTTGAGGTGACGATCGGACACCTGGGAGCGAAGGCGGGACTTCGTGTACTTCATCTTCGAGAAGAGCTGTTCACAGCAGTAGGTACTGCCAAACATCGCCACGATGCGCTGGACGTGAGAGGCGTAGTTGGGGTAGCTGCCTGTTGGGATGACGATGTCGCGGAAGAAGGGCAGAGGCGAGGACGTGCGATATTTCCCTCTGAGCTCGTCGCTGCTCTGCAGCTCCACCAGCTCCATCTGCAGAGAGGCAGGGGCTTCATCGACTGGGAAGTCGAATGGGGCTGTGACGAGCTTGAAGTCCGAAGCAAGTGCCCGGACTCCAGTGAAGCGGCGCGCGAACTCCTGTTGCAGGGTAGCAACAGCATCAGCACAGACTTCGCCGTCAACACCATCCGCGGCGCAAGCGGCCAGACGAGGGAAGTGATCGAATCTGCCCTGAGACAGCTGGGTCTTCCACAGGCGCAGTTTGACCTCGAAGGCGGTGACGTGGGCATGCATATCGGTCACGAGGAGGCCCTTTCCCTGGAGCTCGAGGTTCAAGGCGTTCAGGTGAGACGTGAGGTCCGCGAGCAGCGCCAGGTCGGCTAACCACCGTGGGTCGCAGTACTTCTCAGCGTGGGACTGTCCCTTCTCACGCAGGAAACTGGCGATTTCCTGCCTAAGGTCCCACACGCGGGACAGCATGGTCCCACGACTCAGCCAGCGCACTTCGCTGAAGTAGAGCAGATCACCGTAGTTCCCCTCCACTTCGTCCATCAGGGACTGGAACTGACGGTGGTTTAGGCTGCGAGACAAGATGTAGTTGACGGACTTTACCACCACCGACATCACATCCACCAAGTTGGCAGACTTGGCACAGAGCGCCTCCTGGTGAATGATGCAGTGCATCTTCTGTATCGGCTGTGTGTGTCCGGACGCCTCACAGTGACGCACCAGCAGAGAGGCGGCGCCCTTTTTCTCTCCGACCATGGCAGGAGCTCCGTCTGTGGTCACGCACACGAGGCGTGAGAGGTCCAACGAATGTTGTTTCACGCACTGAAGCACCGCGTCAAATATGTCCTGTCCTGTTGTGGTGTTGCGCAGCGGAACGAGCTGCAGGAATTCTTCGAATACCTGCAAGTCGGTGGTTACACCCCGGATGAAAACAGCCAGTTGGGCTGTGTCCTTGACGTCAGTGCTCTCATCAAGAGCCAGGGCGAATGCGACAAGGTCGGAGATCCGTGATTTGACAGAGTCATGTATATCGTCCGACATGTCTTCGATGCGGCGACAGACAGTGCGAGACGACAGAGAAACGGCATCAAACGCAGATCGCTGATCAGGGCAGATCCAGTCAACTGTGGTGAGCAGGCATTCTTTGATGAAGTATCCGTCTGTGAACGGCTTCATCCTGGAAGCTATGAGTCGGGATACCTCATAGCTGGCACGTGACACATTCTCACCTTTTTCAGCTTGCTTCTGGAAGAGCGAAGTGCTCTTCTGCAGATTCCCGGATAGTCTGACGACGGCAGCCTTCTTCTCAGCGGCAGACATCGATGCGTAGCTTAATTTGCCGTGTTCAGTTTCCCAGTGGCGGCGCACATTGAACTCTTTGAGAACGGCCACTGCCTTCAAACAGATGACACACTGGGCCTTCCCAAAGCGCTCGATGAACATGTAATTCTCCCACTCAGGATTGAAAGCTCTGCATTCGAGGTCAACCTTTCTCTTTTTGACAGGTGGAGTAGCAGACATGATGAACACCGCGCGATTGAAAAGCAGTCACCGATTCACCTCCCTTAGCTCCGAATTACGCCAGACAACTTGGTATTTCATCACTTTGAACGCATTGAACTGCGTTTTCTTTTATGTCACGCGCAACCGATCTCGTGATGTATCGAGTGTGGCACCTCCAACGCGAAGATACAAATAAATAGGGTAGGTAAGTGTGCAGACCGGTGCAGACTGCGACCTCTCTGGACCTCCCTGGTCCTCTACCTCCCTGGTCCTCTATCACCCTGGACTGCGACAGCCTGTCAGATGTCTGTAGATGTCCAGCAGTCAACGTTTAGTAAACACTGCTGATCAAAGCTTACTCTTGCTGGTTTGTCTAAATAAGAAGTAATAATTGCAAGTCGTGCTTGGAAACTGGTGAAATATATGTAGCGAAAAATATTTTTACAATGTTTACAACGGTCACTTTTTGTTAAAACTATTCTCGATTTCTGAAGGCACCGCGGGCCGGAATACAATGTAAGTTGCCGATACCAGCCGCGGGCCGGACGTCAGGCGGTCGCGGGCCGGATCCGGCCCACGGGCCGGAGGTTGCTGACCCCTGTTGTAGAGTAAGCCCTCTTTGTATTTTAAATATATCACCCACTCCACATCATGTCTTTTCGCTTCGCGGATCCCAGATGAGTCCCTGAACAGGTCGGAAGGGTGTTGACAAGGTCAGCCTAGACTATCTGAAGGGACCCTGGGCCTTTCAACAGTAAGAATGCAGTTGTCCAGGGAATAAAACGGACAATTTTTGCGCCGGTCCGCGGCGCAATTTAACTACAAATTCAATTATATGCGGGTTAGAAAAAAAAACGCCCGTTTCTCGGCGCATTTATGTGTTATGTTGCTACTTTCCTATATAATTGGTCAAAATAGTTCACTTTAGCACTTTTTTACCGCACTTGTAAACGCACAATATAGCATTTTTAGAGGTCCGCACCATACGCAATGCGACGCATTGATTATAAACCATATTCAGGGCATAAGACACCAAATTTTCGAGGATTTGTTAAGAGTTCCAGGTCTTGATCTTAAAAATATTCCAAGTTGATATAGCTGAATCCAAGTTAGTGTCGCTGGTTCCAGGGGCGTCGACACGCGAGAAAAAAAAACTGTGCGACTCTTTGCTCGGGGGGGGGGCGGCACCTAGCATGGGGGCGGCACCTGGGAAGGGGCGGCACCTGGCAAGGGGTGCATACACGTTCAAATTTGTATCTTTCCAGCTTTTTGTTAAGCGAAATTTCGATACCCTACCTGACCGTGAACAGCCGATCGTATCTTATCTTTTCTTTGTTAACATTTCGGTACGTAGGGTTTTCGTGACCGTAAGTTTAACTAGCCCGTCCAGCTCCAACTCCAAAGTAGGTATAACAAATCTTTTGGGGTATTCGTCCATTAAATTGGGTGCATTGTCGTCGCTGCCGCTGAATGAAGGTCATCCTGGCAATATGTTAAATCAAGCGCTGAAGGGAGTCAACTACAACACCATGTCAGTTGCCAGATACATTTCTGAGGTTTTCGGCTGAGCGCTCTGCCAACTGGGCTAATGAGTGGTCTGTGACGGGCTGTTATGCAAGCATTATTACGGTTTTATGTCCGAATACATAAACGAACGGTGATCCTTGAGTAAAACTGTTCCAGGACTCTTCGGAACATTTCATCCTAGTGCTTTTTAGCCATCGCCGAACACCCTCCTCCGAGTATCGTCCTCTGCCACGAACGCCTTCACCACCCTCTCCACGTCGACCTGGTCCAGCAGCGACTGATGGTTGTGGCAGACAATGAGATCTGCTTGCGACGCACGGCTCGTCAAACGCTGTGTTCTCGGCGCTGTCGGGAGCCGGCAGCATGACATCGTTCTCGTCACCGGCCACGGTGGACTCTCGGGTGGGCACGGACGAGGAGCCAGGAACGGGGTCGGCAAGACGTCTGGTAAGGAACCCAAAGACACTTATTCGCTATCTGAAATGGGGCTCTTTTAACCCTTGCCCCGCTGGGGTATTCAGCCGAACGCGCCCCGCTGGGAGAGGGGGGGCAGATTCTGCCCCCCCCCCCTTGCCTAACTCCCGAACCAATGGCCGAAGCGAGATGCGCGAGGCGGCGATCGAAAGCTCTCAATGAGACGATTCTAAAGCACACTTATTTTTGTTAAGAGGTGAAGGTGAAAGGAAAGGTCAGGTCAAATATAAAAATCACGTGCTTTCGGAGTATTGCCTGCAGAGAGCAGCGCCCCCAAACTCAACCAAAACACTTCCCCAATTAAGAAGGGAAGGTACTGCTGGAGTATAAGTCTCATACTAAGTACAGGTCAATGTCAGGTCACGAAAGGTCACCACATGAAAAACTCATATGAAAACCGTTTGACACATGTGTAATGTGTCATTTCACACGTATAATTCAATGCTAACGGTAATTTTGAGATTTGACCTCAAGGTCAGGTCAATGTCAGGTCAAAAAGGTCAAATTTTGAAATCCAAAATTTGCAATAAAAGACACATGTTGCTGGTCCAGTTTGGTCCCATGATGCCAATGATGCATTTTTTTTTATCTCGTAGGATGTCTAAAAATGCCCCAAAAACGCGATTAAAAAAAACATGGCATCATATTATACACTTATTACAACCATTTGAGGGTCAAATATAGAGATATTTAATGAAATTTTGCATGGCCAGTACTCACAGGTGGTTCTCTTACATTTTTTTAAAAAGTTTTAAAAAAAGAAGATTTTAGAGCTATTTAAAAAAAAAACATTTTGGGGGTCAAAAACCACAAATTTGGAAAAGCCGAGATTGCCATTTTTAGAGAATGTCATTTACTTTTTTGCGGTTTTTGTTTGCTATTTGCTTCAATACTCGATGGTTTATGATCGATCAAACATTCGTCGATTTTTGACAAAAAATGGCGTGACAACGTCACTTAAACATCATTTTCTCAAAAACTTTTTCGCCCATTTTGTCGAAATTTTCAGAAAGACGTCAAATTGATGCCAAATAAAGTGCTGAAAGTGTCGCGTCGATATCTAGCGTTATTTCGAAGTTATTGTGAAAACCCGGGAGGTGGTGGGGGAGATTCTGCCCCCCCCCCCCCCAGCGGGCGAGAGTTAAGGCTTAGGGCCTTTTATGACAAATCTGTCCTCCAAACGAAAATCGGTGGCGCCGGGCCTGCCAAGTACCATCAAAACCATTATAGATAGGAATACTTATCTCCCTGGATTTGATCCACTTCCCTACCCATGCCAAAGTTTAGGATTTTACCTACATCCTGAGCAAAGTTGGAAGGATTTAACCCAGCCTTTCGAACTGAATACAAAACTGCACGCCTGACCAGGAATTGTTTCATTAAAAACACTATCAAATCATAACTTGTCCGTCAAAAATCACCCCATGAACTGGCTACTGATCTCATCCCCCGGGCTGCTGCCGTCAAATCCCGCCCTTTCTTCTCCGCTCTGAAGCACGCACCCGACTTCTCTCTTTTGGTCTTCGGCATTTTCAGGCAGAATATCGACCCAAAATAACTCCTTTGACCACCATACTTCATTGTAACCATTCACATGTCACACAACACAGGACCGAGGACGTGCAAATCCCCGTGGCCGTGCCGTGCTAACGGTTACCATAAGCCTAACAATAGCATCACGAAACAGCTACAAAGAAGCGTTGCGTTTTGTTTGCCGCAATCTAATTAAAAACTGCTTCCCAAAAATGGCAGCGCTGCCGTCAATTGTTTTGAAGTGAACTCCCCGTCATGGGTGGAGCATTTCGGACAAAGTTGGTAGGGGAAAATATCACATTAGCCGGTTGTTTTGCATGGTTGAAGTGAACAATGGTCATTGTACGCCAGGAAACGTTAAAATCTGACAAAAGTTAGTGGGGCAAGCAGAAAGTTGGTGGGGCAGTGGCCCCACCATTTGAATAGGAAACTCCACTCGTGCTCCCCGTAATTACTAATATGTTATTGAAAACTGATTGCAGTTAAAAGGAAACAGCTGTTAGCTTCTTCATTCATTTTCAAGTCTTATGACTTAATGCGTCGAGTTGTTTAAGAACTACTGAAGCCTGAGTCTACACCAAAAAGACATCGATGGGCCATGGCGGCCATGATACGGCATAACCTTATCAGGATTTAGGGACGGCAGATATTCGTTGCGGCACTTGGCTCAGGGGCGGCACCTGGCTGAAGGCTCCATTCCAGGCTGAAGGGGCGGCGTCTATCTGAGGGGCGGCACCGGGCTGAAAGGGGCGGCACCTGGCTGAAAGGGCGGCACCTTGCTGAAGGGGAGGCACCTAGCTGAGGGGCGGCACCTGGCTGAGGGGGTGGCACCTAGCTGAAGGGGCAGCACCTGGTTGAGGGGCGGCACCTGACTGAAGGGGCAGCACCTTGCTGAAGGGGAGGCACCTAGCTGAGGGGCGGCACCTGGCTGAAGGGGCGGCACCTTTCTGAAGGGGCGGCACCTTTCTGAAGAGGCGGCACCTGGCTGAAGGGGCGGCACCCGGTTGAGGGGCGGGATCTTTTGAGGGTCAACACCTGGCTAAAGGGCGGCGTCTTTCTGAGGGGCGGCACCTGGATGAAGGGGCGGCACCTAGATGAAGGGGCGGCACTTTTCTGAAGGGGCGGCACCTTTCTGAAGGGGTGTCACCCGGCTGAAGGGGCAACATCTTCTGAGGGGCGGCACCTGCTGAAGGGGCGGCATCTGACTGAAGGGACGGCACCCGGTTGAGGGGGCGGCATATTTTGGATGGGCAACACCTGTATGAAGGGCGGCATCTTTCTGAGGGGGCGGCACCTGGCTGAAGGGGCGACACCTGGTTGAAGGGGCGACACCTGGCTGAAGGGGCGACACCTGGCTGAAGGGGCGGCACCTGGCTAAAAGGGCGGCATCTTTTGAGAGACGGCACCTGACTTGGGTGGCGTCTGGTCAGTGACGGCACCTGGGTATGGGACAGCGCCTCGTCGAGGGCGGCACCTAGAAGGTGGCGGCACATTGGATCGTCCAAAAAAGTGGTGCGACTAGTCTGAATGGTCTGTTAGGCGTCGACGCCCCTGGGCCTGGTTCCAAACTTGATATGGCAGTTTGCTAACTCCAGCTCCTAAAAGTTGGTATGGTCCATGCCATACCTGTCATACTGCATGTTCCATCCTTGTAAGTTGTAACGTGTTTTTTAATCCGTTTTGTTTGGCCCTTTCAACGCTTGGGAAAGGGCCCTTTTAACGCTCGTAAAGGGACCCTTTCGAGGCACCCTCCCCCCCCCCCCCCTGACGAAATCCTGGCTACGTGCTTGGTCCTCCGTCGGCTTGAGAGGGTCCTCCGTCGGCCTGAGGGGGTCCTTCGTCGGCTTGAGAGGGTCCTCCGTCGGCCTGAGAGGGTCCTCCGTCGGTCTGAGAGGGTCCTCCGTCGGCCTGAGAGGGTCTTCAGTTGACCTGAGATGATCCTCTGTCTGCCTGAAAGGGCCTTCTGTCGACCTTAGAGGATCTTAGAGGATAATTATTTGTTTGTTTCCTATGATCATGCATCCGAGGGGTTTCGACTGAGGGTCAGTACCGGGGGTCCAAAGTCTATATGGCAGCACGGCGTACATTTTCCTACTAGGCCATAGGGTTCCATGTTAAAAAGCCATTTTACGGGCCCACGGCTTTTTTTACCTGCAACCGATACGACAATACAAAGTAGCTAGAAATCAGGAGTGAACATTTTTCTTTCGATTTCCGGGTTCAAAAGTGTACGCCGTGAGGTTCGTTTTTGAGCTATTAAGCATCTCGTGAACCCATGCAGATCGAGCGATGGCCAAGCGCGGGTTCGAATCCCGCTGCAGACAACAATTTTTCAATTCGACGGAATGAGGAAACGACGTGAATACACACTGACTGTGTCCTTTTTTTAAATATTATATTATTGCTAATAATCTCATATCAACTAAATAATTAATATATTATATATTCATAAATGCATTTATTATTTAGTTATTATCATGTGAGAAGACCATTAGTAATGCAATAATATTAAATATAGGTATCGTACGTGATTAGGAATATCAGTTCAGTTCAGTTCATTTATTCACGTTAAATCCGCTCATTTGCGGCTTTTCATTAACGCAATGTCAAAAGATACAAAAGGTTAAAAGCTAGCACACATCACAATCAACACGTCACGCATTCGTCGTCACAATGAATCGTCTAAACGACCGTGTTCATGTCTGGTTCTGCAGTAAATGCAGCCTGAGTGCTCCTTTGAAGGACGACTGTCCATCATAGGTTGTGAAAAACTCGTTATAGGCGTCAACACCGCTGTACACCAGCTGCCTTCTTCCCGCCTCGGTGCGTATTCGGGGTAGCCGCAGTCGTTGGGCATTCCGGGTGTCGTGGCCATGATCTGTCGCGTTCTCTAGTGTACATGCTATACTGGATGGTTGGCCTGTCTGTCTAATAGTTCGCACGTTACATATTCTATGGTACAGGACTAGGTTTGCCGCGCTCAGCCACTTCAAGTCTCTAAGGACATCGGTCACATGGCTTTGCTTTCGACGGCCGCTTATTACACGCGCACATAAATTGAGCACTTTCTGCACCCGGCGTAGTTCAGTGGTACCACATGTACCATAAATAGTTATGCAGTATCGTAGCGTAGACACGACAAGCGAGGTCACGATCGGTTTCAGTGTGAAGGGCGGTAGCACATGCTTCGCGTGGTTAAGCGCCAGCAGCGCCCCTGTGCACTTCGACACAACATGGTTGACATGGTCATGGTACGACAGGTTCTTATCCATGATGAGGCCCAGGTTTCTAACAGTTGCGGACTCATGGATAGTGGCACCGGCAAATCTGATGCTAACGGATGGCAGTCCCTTAAGCATCTGGCGCGTACCGAGCACAATCATCTGGGTTTTTGATGCGTTCACTTTCATATCGTTGGAACAAAACCATGCTAACAGCTTTGATAGAGCTCTCTCCATTCTCGAGATCAGGCTGGCCAGGTCAGCTTTTTTGCCGGACACCAACAGCTGGGTATCATCGGCAAACTGCACGATCGTTACATCCGGCACATGCAGACACATATCGTTCGCGAATATGGAAAACAATAAACAGCTGAGCGATCCACCTTGAAAAACTCCGGATGAGATTGGCAGAGACTTCGAAAAAATGACAGATCCGTCGGTGTTACGTACTTTTACTTGTTGTGAGTGGCCCTGAAGGTAATGTCGGAACCAAGTGGTGTCGACATTGTACAAGCATAGCTTTCCTGGCATCTTTTCGTGATTTATAACATCAAAACATTTCGAAAGATCGAGGAGTACAAGAATCGATACTTCTCCGCTGTCCATCGCCCCATATACACTGTCGGTAATCACTGCCAACGCCGTCTCGGTGGATCGGCTGCGCCGGTAGCCGTGCTGCGCGTCCGCGAACAACTGGTGCTCGCCAAAGTATTCGGCGACCTGACACTGCACCACGCGCTCGACAATTTTCATAACACCAGGAAGCATGGAAATCGGTCTGGTGTCACACGGCTGCGAACTGTCTGCACCTTTGGGGATAGCAGTCACCAAAGCAGGCTTCCACGTGGTTGGCACCAATCCGGTCTCCAGCGAGCAGTTAACAATGTCCAACAAAACATGGTCTATGCCATAGAAGAATCGTCTGAACATTTCCACACTGACTCCGTCCAATCCGGCAAATGCTGACCTTTTCATGCAATAAATGAGAGAGTACAGCGCGTCAAAAGTTACGGCCTGCAGTCGGAAGGCACATGTTAGGATGCGGGGTATCCTGACGGGCAGAGCTGTCCGCTGAGTCGGGACACTAGCCGCCGTTGCGGGGCCCACACCTACATAGTACGCGTTTAGAGCGTCCGGCGTACAAGCCGGCGTGACTGCGGTGACACTTTTCCCCGCCCCGACAACCGGCCGCAGCACTGCCCACATCTTCGATGGCCCTGCTTCGCGCAGCTGATCAGCAAAGTAAGCGGCGTGATCGCGTCTGATGGCCGCACGACACTGCCGGTTCACCACTTTATACTCGGCGCGGCTACAGGCCGCGGGGCTGAACAGCGCGCGGCGCCGCGACAGCAATTCCCGCGTGGCGTCGGTGATGCGCGGTGCACCAGGCGGCGGGAGCCTCACACGCCGGCTGGGTGCCACACTGTTCAGTAGTGGTGCAAACACCGCCAGAAAAGCGGCCCACTTGATATCCGGACAGTCAGCCCGGTACACCGCGGACCAGTCACTCATGGACAGCGACCGGTTGAATTCTGCGTCGTTGATTCGTGACATGGCCCGGCATTCCACGGTAGCTCCACGGCGGCCAATGGTCCCCACCTGGCGAAGAGCGATTCTCGTGAAGTCATGCGGAGTCCCGTAATGACACCGCGTGACACCTCTGCGGACCACTGCATTCGGTCGGTTGGTGGCCAGAATGTCCAGCAGTGTGCCAGCAGGTCGGTAGGTGGCGCGGGTGGTGTTGGCTAGATGCAAGTTGTATGCTGACAGAAGCCGGGACAGGTGAGCGCCGCGGTTAGGCTCGTTTTTCAGAAGGCAGAGGTTGAAGTCGCCTGCGATCACAACAGTCGCTCCGGGGTGTTGAGCTGTAAGGTGTTGTAGCTGCATTTCAAAGTCGTCGATGTCTGCTTCGACTTGACGCTGTGTATTCGTCGGGTGCCGGTACACTGATGCAAACAGTAACTGCCTCTGCTGCTTTATGGCGACTTTAGCCCAGATTATCTCAAGGTTGGATAACTCTACGCCCGTAGCAGTTGTCCTTAACACTGTAACCGAGTAGGTGGCCTTCGCTAATATCGCCACTCCGCCGTGACCTTTGGCCAGTCGGCTGGCTGCGAGTCGGTCCGCTCGGTAAATATTATAACCGTCGACATTGACAAGTCGGTTTGGCACACTAGGCTGAAGCCAGAGTTCACTCAGCGCAAGTATGTCGAAGTCGTACACTTCCGGCAGGTCGTGTCTCAGTTCAGGTAGCTTGTGTTTGTACGACTGACAGTTCAGCTGGCCGATAAAAATGTCGCCTGGTTGTTCACGTCGCCACCTGGTGCCGCCCCTGCGTCCCCGGTAGTTCGACCGGCGGTGGCGCCGTACACCTGGGCGCGCCCCTCTCACACGACCGGTCGGGTCAGCAGCGGCTCCAGGCGGAGGCGTCGGTCGGGCCGGCAGCGGCGCGCGGTGCAGGGGCGAGCGCGCAGGCACCGGGCTAGCAGGGCGGGGCAGAGGACCGCCACTGCCGCCGGGTGCAGGTGAACGCGGCAGCCGCCACGGGGAGGCCGCTGGCTGGGCCAACCGCACGACGGCTGCCAGCAGCTGGAGGTACACAAGTGACCTGAGGATTTCGTGCTTCATGCCTCCAGCTACTTGGTAAGTCCTGAAACTGCTAGCGGACTTGTCGACCACGGTGAATCTAGGTAAGCTGTAGGAGGATCCAGGTCGACGTCCGGTCAAGCTTAACTGCAGGTAGGTTGGTTGATGTTGGCTGACGATGTTGGCCGACGATGTTGGTCGACGATGCTGACGTTTGGCCGACTGGCGTCGTCGGTACGGTCGGCACGGTTGTCGGTAAGTGCACCCAGTTCCCACGCACACACTGACTGTCACGCTCAGTCGTTCGTTCGTACACTCCTGTCACTCACACAAGGTACGGGGCGGTATGGCGAGGAGAGCCGCCCGCGCTGCCGCGTGCGCGCAGCGCTGGGTCAAGACTTATTTTTATTTTTTCTTCTTCATATTTTAGGCAACATACTGTGGCAAAATATCCGCTCTAGACATCAGTATTCCTGATTTGCACTATATTATATATATATATATATATATATATATATATATATATATATATATATATATATATATATATATATATATATATATATATATATATATATATATATATATATATATATATATATATATATATATATATATATATATATATATATATATATATATATATATATATATTAGAGGAGCCACTTTTCTACCCGCTTACCCACGAGACGTGGGTAGTTACTACCCACGTGGGTAGTTGTGGGTAGCACAAGCAATCATTTGGCTGAAGTGGGTAGTTGGCGGGTAGCAGAATTTTCAACTTTTCAAAAAAGGATAGTTTTAAACCTTATTTCAGTGACTGGGCTTTCATTTCAGCAATATCATTCAAGTTTATTGCATGAATTTGCATAATTTAAAGGTTTTTGCTTTAATTTTCTTCAATCTCAAAATAGTACAATTTATGTTGCGGGTAGTTGTGGGTAGTTGACAGCTTATTTGAGCACGTGGGTAGTCGTGGGTAGTTGAGTGTTTGCGGCGAGGCGCGGGTAGTCAGCCAGTTAGGTGTCAAGGATGTATATTACGAGCGAGGCCGAAGGCCGAGCGAAGTCTTACCAAACTTGCGGGGAAAACAATATTGAGCGGCCTGATATGAAATATGAAATATGAAGAGAGCAAAATTCTTTGGACCCAAATAGTCCAGAAAATGACACAAATTCCAAGGCTGTTACACGACAATGACTGCTAACAGAACTGACACAAATTAAATAATTCAATTATAAACACATTCCACTAACTAACCAGAAACTGGAACATAAAGCGAGAAGCGGACCAATAAATACCCTGCCGTCGGTGACGAAGAATGCCACTGCACGGGAGTGAATGCAAAGGCTGTACAAATCTGTATTATTCTTGATTGAGACACGAACGCCATACTTGCCGCGAATGTTGTGCATCCATATTTGGTATATTATTCCAAATCTGGTAGTGACCTTCATTTGTTGGTATGTTTTCTAGTTTTTATAGTATATTTTTAGTATATACTAAACAAAACTTTGGAGTACCCAGTGTTCTATTGCCCTGGTCAGTACAAGGCTATGTAAACTAGGTAGACCGCTCCGGCCGAAAAAGTGGCGACAACTCGTAATTTATTTGCAACGACCCCGCAGCTGCTGTGACGCGGCCGGCCGGCCGGTCGCCTACGTAGGGTTAACGCGTAGACCCCTCCCGCTTTTTTGTCGCTTGGTTCCTTTGTTTGTCGGCTGATTTTTAAACTTAAGATGTCTATCTACAACAAATTAAACGTTGTATTGGGTACCGTTGCGAAAATTGCAATCCGACCCAAACTTTTTAAGTTATGGGTCGGAACAGTTTGCTGCCCGGTGATTCCGGCCGGCCGCGTACTCCCCCCGTTTTTTTCCCGCTTGGTTCTTTCGTTTACCGGCCGATTGTTACACTTAAGATGTCTATATACCACAAATTAAGCGATGTATTGGATGACTTTGGGAAAATCGCAATGCAACCCAATTTTTTGTTTAAAGTTATGTGCCGGCAAATTCCACTGACCGGCGATTCCGGCCGGACCGCCGTACGTAAAACGCCAACGCGCACGTTCCTCCGGTGTGTGTCGCCTGCTTTCTTCCTTTGCCTACCTATTGTTACAATTAAGATAACAATCTGTCACAAATTGAACGATGTATCTTATGCCGTTGAGAAAATTGTCATCGGACTCAAACTATTGACATTTTGGGCCGGCAAAGTTAACCATCCTTTGGCTCACGATGGCAGACCGGACAGCCACCACATACAATACTCAAACAGTGATAACACTCAAATAGTCTGAATTTAAATCATGCGGCCCATATTATGGCTAAAGAAAAATTGCACTAGGCTTACCTGATAAATAAAACAAAGATGCTAATATAACAGTTGACAATTTGCGATGATAACGTCTGACAGTTCTTGGCAAAGGCCAAAGCATACTCACAAAATAGATATTCTCATCTTTTTTGACGAGTTTCATGAAAATCTGATCAGATCAGTCGATTGTCAAATGCATTCAAGCAATTCAAAGTAACTGTTTAAAATTACACTTCCCGCCCGCGTCTCCGCACCACACCATCCCGCCCGCTCACCGAGTCTCCAGCCGACGCCGGCCCACCAGGCGCCGCCATTGGCGGATCCAGAACGGTGGTGGTGGGGGGAGGGGAACGTTTTTTTGGGTGGGATTCCAAAAAGTCTCACACAATTCTGAAAACTCATCGGATTTCGCTTGCTTATGCATTGATAGCTGATTTAAAACAAACTTTCCTTAGTAGAAGTTGCTTGGATTTTGTTCTATATCAGGAAATGTGTCAATTTTGCGCCGATTTCAGGTTTGTCGGGGGGAGGGGCATGGCCGCCATACACTCCCCCCTCCCCCTGGATCCGCTAGTGGGTGCCGCGGCGAGACGCAATGCGTTTTTGCCTGTGGAGACCAGTGCAGAACATCCGAGATCTTTGGTCACAGCCCATGGTCACGGCCACGGCATGAGCTGGCAAGTCACAGCTTTAGTCACGGCGCTGCAATGCTAACCCTATGGCGCTGGCCTCGCCAGTCACAGCTTCAGTCACGGCCGTGACCAGGTCTGGTCCCAGCGCTGGAACGCTGGGACCAGAATTCTGCAACTCTAGTTGCCTGGCAACGCACGCGCCAGGGCGCTCGCTGTACGTGGCAGGAGCTCTCCCGCCCCGTGCGGTCTCTAAATAGTAAATACGTCGCGTTACATCGCATCATAATCAATTGACCTTTCACATATACATTTGTATAACTCTCAACGTTTTCTCAAACTAGGAAAAATCCTCGAAAAGCTCCTAGACACCCATGCCCTCCGCACGGCGCCATGCAATTAACGTTACGTAAGGAAATGATGTTCGGCTATTCTGATCCTCATCCTCGTCATCAGCCGTCGACCAATAAGCGTGGGAGGGTCAGACGCTGATTGGCCAAAAAGCTGTTGGCAGCAAAACCTGGCTCATGAGCAGATGCGTGAACAAGACCAAGCTGCGGACGTTGCTAATATTTGTCGCCCTTTTTCCCCATGTTAAATAGGCGGAGCAGACCCCCCTGACCCAAGGTACTTTAATACAGACCTTACCCTACCCGTTCCGGCCCCCTCCAAAGTTAGTTGGTAGCACTATAGCTCTTGGGTGTGACTTTCCTACTAGCCCATAGGGTTCACGTGTTAAATGACCCAACTTTGGGAAGCTGTATCTCGAGTTCTATTCAGCCGATTCACCTGCAGCTAGTTTCCAAAGAAAGATCGGTCAAATATCTCGCGATGATTCCTCTACCATTTTTCACCTAACCCAGCCGAATTCTTAGGGCGTGAGGGGTAAAGATTTGACTGCACTCCGTGCCGGTCTGGCCAGCTTCTGGCGACGCTGGTGCGCCGGCGGCAATAGCTCAGTCAGTAGCGCATCAGACTACGGATGCGAGGGTGGTGGGTTCGAATCCCGCTCGGGTAAGGGTGATTTAGCGCAGGAATGATGTTATATTACTTTTGATGATCGATAACTATGTTTTTATCGACAAAATAAACTGTTTAAAATGTTTTGTCGAAATTAACTTGATTTAAACTATCTTCTCCGGCTTGATATTGAGTAATTCCGCGATGATAACTTGTTAATAGGTAATTGTCGTATTTATCCTTCTCGTTTGTCATTTCATATCGCGACCTGCTAGTGTGACAAGCTGTGAGTACTAAGTAGTAGCGTGTATGAGTGAATACAATATGAATATATTTGTGAAATACCTCTTTCCAGCTTTTACACTGATTGATACTTATTAAAACGTAAGTAAAGCAAAACATGCACATTGATTACATATCATTCTCGTTCGAAGATTGTTAAAAAACATTTAAAGGAAATAGTTCACCTTCAACATGGGTTTTGAACTGAAATAGCAGTTTTGTAGCCCGTGTTGAGAAATCCTTATCTGGAACTTTTCTTGGCTGAAAAGACTCTCCAGCCGAAGATATTTGACTTTTTGGCGAAGGAATACGGCACATATATGATGTACCGTACCGTCTGAAAGTGCCAGCACTGCCATGGAGCATGCGCAGACCAATAACGCACACCATAAAATCAATAATTTACAACCTTCTGTCCTGAATTGGCGCGATGTAGGACCATTTTTAAAACGAAAAAAAGAAACTGTTTTAAAAAATATAATAAAATCGTGTTCTGAAAAAATTCCGAAGGTGAACTATTTCCTTTAACTGACAACTGGTTTTCCCGATACTTTCGAGCTTTTTCTTCGTTTCTCAGACTTCACATCCTGTCTTTTACGAAAACTGAGAACCAAGCCATTGAAAGAAAAGTTACTCCAATAAATCATTATTGAAAGCACTGTAGCAGCAATAATACAACAGCATTGTAGGAGCTACAGTGGCACAATTGATGCAAAAGACAAGATAACGCACGTACGAGATAACTTGTTCCTACATGGATTACAAGAGACTGAAGCCCGATTCAAGAAGATCCCTCTACACAATTCAATGACGGATATCCAAGCAATGACGGATATCCTAGCAGCCCTCACAACAAATGCAACAATGGATCTTAGATACCAGTGGATCTCTGGGTGAAATTAAGCGACAGATATCGGATTACACATGATACCGTGATAAGCATACCACAACATACAATCAGTGGCGGATCTAGGATCCCAGCAGATCTCACAACAATATGCAACTGAATATCTCGGATGCCATATCTTTGGATTAAATCTAGCAATATATTTCGAATCACACAGTATCCTGTTATACACACACCAGAACAACGGAAGTAACATGCACCTCAGGCCTCAGCAGACTTACGGTACAAAATAAAACAGCCCTCTCGATTCTGCCAGTACCTGAGAAGTTGACAACAAAACGACATGAACAAAACAAGAGAAAAACATGACATGAGTGAATGAGCACAACTGTCCAGTCTATTCACTACAGCCTATACACTAGTTTGCACTGTGCGTGGTGCCAGCACTTCCTCGCTCCTCACCGTGCCCGAGACTCGGCGCGTCGGGCCCTGTTGATGTTGCCCATCCTGATAATGTCCGGACGCGGGCGAAGGAGGCGCGAGTCTTGGGATGGACGCGTGGGAACTTGTCCTGGAGGACCATGACAAAGTCCTTGATGCCACGGACCTTCGGCTTAAGCCATCGGGCTCCAGAGCGTGGTGGGCACAGACAACCGCCTCCACCTGCTTGAAGGTGGCGTAGAATGTCTCCGTGGACACCGTCAGATACTGACGACCCTGGTCCACAGGGCCTGCAGAGGCACCGACTCGGCCGAGGCGGATGGTACACAGAGGGAGCGGTCGACGGGCCTCTTCCTCGCGATGTAGCCGGCGACGTAGGCCATGACGCTCTCTGTCGCGGACACACCGGTGACCGTGTCCCGCGCGGCCGACGACGCAGCAGGGCGGCATGCTGCTGACTGGGACGCCTCCGCATGGTGAAGCAGGTCAGCCACATCCCTCAGGTCGTCCATGTCCTCCCCGTTATCGCCGTCTGTTTTCGCTGTCGTCACCTCCTCCACCGGTCCGGTGAACTCCAGCAGGTCTGCCGTCAATTCGGAGGTGCCGGTTGCCTCCACCTCCAGCACCTGATCCAGCTGCTCCTCCAGATCACCAGTCTCCGACTCTGCCGCATGAATCATGATCACCGTCTCTGCAGACGGGACTTACGCCTCGCTGCATGACGAACAGGAGGGTAAGCAGGCGAATCCTTGCCCTCGCTTCAGTCGGTTCTGGTTGGAGCCTCCCGGGCCTCTCATCATGCCGAACAACCCTTCCAGCCTGTCCTGCGTGAGCCGGCGAGTCAGGACGAACACATCACCGAACTCTGCCTGGAGGTTCTTGAACAGGCCACGCACCGACCGGATGCTGATGACCATCCCTATCTGGAACGGGTACATGCACCATGCGGTACCGACACGCATCAGCGTGGCCTCCGTCACAGCGGCTGAGATAGCCCTCTCTTGTTCATCGCTGCCACGGTAGCCTCTCCGTCTCCGCAGATCTTTTGTGTCGCCTGGGTAGCTGGCGTTGAGGACATCCGTCGCTTCGTCCACGACACGAAGGAACCTCGCCTCCTCTTCTTTGCCCGCGATGTGCCGCTGCAAGACGCTAGCAGTCGAGGCGCTCAGGAGTTGGAGACACAGACCATGCCAGTGACCTATACAAAATAATAATTAGACACCAATAGAGATGTGAATGGATGGCAGCAGACGCTGAGTGGAGCCCAGAAGGAACTTGTGACAAGTTATATAGAACTTATTGGTCACTTTTAGGTCACGCCAATATTGAGGTCATCACACTGCAGACTGGTTATTGAATATTGATTCAACCTTTTTTGTAACGATTCAACCACAATTCATTTTGGAACCAGAATGATTCAATCACCGCTCGATTCATGGATACACATTCGATAATTGCTTCTTTCTGATTCAAAGAATCAAAAACATATTTTAATCGATTCACGCTTGATTCAACATTTAAATGTATGTTGTATTTACATCCAAGCAATACAAATGGAAACATACACATAAATGATCATTAAAACATTGTTACAGCAATCATATCATACTCCTGCTAACAAGTGCCAGCTCTGCTGCTGCAACAAAGTAGGTGCAGTACAAGTGTTTTGTCAGCAGGCACAGAAATTGGCACATGCGGCAGTGGCACAGTTGAAGGCGGGCTTGTAAACAAAGCAGAGCGCTTGTTCCGGGTTGAAAGTAGCAAACTCTGCCATGGCTATCACAATCACTTTGCTGTATGATAATCTTTTTGGTCTTTGTGCACATGTATTAGAATGTCCTTCAGCAGCAAATCTGTGAAGCTCTTTGAAGCAGGATTCCAAGAAATGTTCAGAGCAATTCCTAGGGTCTTTAACCTCTTCCCTTGCTGCATCTCGTCGAATTAATTGCCACCAAAGATCGGCCACTTTGGGATCACGAGGAAGACGGTGGTAGCCACTAGCCAGTCCCCAAATGATTTTAATTACCCTTCTCCGTACTATTGGTACAGCCAGGCACAACACAGTAGGGCATAGCCGGGTAAAAACATGAATTGAAAATGGAAGAGATCAAGCTCTACCCGACAACTTAACAGTTAAAAACTTTACAGCGCCTTACGTACCAACAGTCTACAGAAGCTAGCGACAAATATGAATAATTTACAATGCATTTCGATTGTTTCGTTTACTCTAAGAGTAAACAATCGTAATACCTGCGCGGCTTTCGCTCCTCGGTAAAGCTACCACATATTTAGATGGAACTAAAAAAAACTAGTATATAGTAGTGAATCTAGTACTTTTCTAGTATTATACTAAATAAATCATACTAAAATCCGTTCCACCCGTCCTCTATCACCCTGACCCGTTCTACCTTACTGTATATCTGACTTATACGGCCCTGCTGTGGTTTGCTTTGCGTTTTTTTTTAGTATCCAGGGCCTTGTGTTTTGAGGTGTGATTTGAACTGGTTTTATTTTTAATTTATCAGATCTGCAAGAATAACCGCATGTCAGTGCAAGCCGCAAGGGGTGCTCAAGTTACTGAACTGTTTGTCATAGGACCATATTCTGTCTGCGAGCAGCACAAGGACTGACATTGACAATGGTAAGTTTCTATTTCAATGTCATTTTGACTTTCAATTGTCATATTGATATTGTTCTGAAGTGTGAGGTTCTAGCCTTGGCTTGAACCTCACTGGTGTTTTCTCCTTTGTTCCGATTTCATAGGATTTAATTTTTAACACAAATTGATGGTAATAGTTCATATATAGGGTATTAGTTCAGTTATTCACCTCCCCAGTTTGTTTAGTTTATTGTTATGGTGTTCTTGATGTCCCTAATAGAAGAAGAGTACCTAGTCAGCACTCATCTGATGGTAATATTACAACAGACTGAAAAGTGGGTTATCTTTGACTCTACAAGATGGTCTGGGGGGGGGGGGGGGTCTGGGTAAGACATTGCCACTTCATCATCATCACCATCAAATCACTAGGAGAACAGGCAGTGCTGGATTATTATTTTTGTCATTTTATTCACACATGGCTTATCTACAAGAAACTCTCAAATTTGATGTTTCTCTTTGTATCAATTTCACTGTTAGATGAGTTGGTGGTGCTGCAAAGTCTGGTGTTATAACTTGACATATCCACTATTACAATGTTTACCCTATCTTTTAGAGGATGGTAAACCTGTTCACCTGTTGATCTGTTAACCTGGCATTGACTGGGGTCTGTTGATCTGTTAACCTGGCATTGACTGGGGTCTGTTGATCTGTTAACCCGGCATTGACTGGGGTCTGTTGATCTGTTAACCTGGCATTGACTGGGGTCTGTTGATCTGTTAACCTGGCATTGACTGGGGTCTGTTGATCTGTTAACCCGGCATTGACTGGGGTCTGTTGATCTGTTAACCCGGCATTTACTAGGGTCTGTTGATCTGTTAACCCGGCATTGACTGGGGTCTGTTGATCTGTTAACCCGGCATTGACTGGGGTCTGTTGATCTGTTAACCCGGCATTGACTGGGGTCTGTTGATCTGTTAACCCGGCATTGACTGGGGTCTGTTGATCTGTTAACCCGGCATTGACTGGGGTCTGTTGATCTGTTAACCCGGCATTGACTGGGGTCTGTTGATCTGTTAACCCAGCATTGACTGGGGTCTGTTGATCTGTTAACCCGGCATTGACTGGGGTCTGTTGATCTGTTAACCCAGCATTGACTGGGGTCTGTTGATCTGTTAACCCGGCATTGACTGGGGTCTGTTGATCTGTTAACCCAGCATTGACTGGGGTGGCTTAGCCAACTTAGCCGAACGCCATTGGTGGGGGGCGGCTGGCGTTAAACGCCCCCTGGTTATCTTCCAAACCAATGATCACAGTCATATTAATGTCACCTTGCAAGACCTGCAAGGTGGCATTCAAAAGCTCTCAATGAGACAAATCTAAAACATGCTAAAAATTCCAAATGAGGTGAAATGTCAGGTCACAGTCAGGCAGTGTCCTAGCATTGGACAATTTGGGTGGAAAACGAAATCCTATGGATACTATTTTTCCACTCTTTTCCTGCATTTTATTGTGAATTTTCCACTCCTTATTATAAAATGTATTGGATAATTGGAACCCTGATACTGATTTATGAATGCAATGATAGTGACAGCCCGTGGAGGGAAAGACTGGTAAGAATTGGCATAGGTAATAACTAATTCTGCTAAGCAGGTAATTGGGTATTGATAAAGCAGAGTACATGTTTTTGTGTGAATTTTCCACTCTTTGTTCATTTTTGGCCAGAATTTTCCACTCTGCACCCCAGCTTCAAAGCAATCCTAGGACCCTGCAGTCAGGTCACAGTCAGGTCAAAGGTCAAAATCACTGTATTTGAGTTTATGGGCCATACTTTCCATCCAAAGCCTTCTATTATGACCATGATCACTCAAAGTGTTGCCAAAGGTATGATACACATCCCACATGAGCTAAAGTGAGATTGTTGGCTAAGGTCAAGGTCAAGGCCAGGTCACAAAAGGTTACTATGCTCAAAATAGCTACAAAAGTTATGCAACACATGTTTTCTGAGTTATTTTCCATGTAAAATTTGTATAGTGATAGTCATCTTTCCACCTGACTTCATTTACATGAAGTTAATGTCAAGTTCAGGTCAAGTTCAGGACTGTGTCCAGGTATGTCGGGCACATACAACTTTCGCTTCTAAATTCTGCCGGATGCCAGGAATTGCTTGATCAGGTGGTGGGGTCAGGGCCTGCGCAACAAGCTATGCTTAGCCCGCACACGGGGCTTGACCTAGGAAATCCATCCATCCAAAAACATTCAGACTAAATTTAAAAAAGAAAAAAGTTCAGGTCAATGAAGGTCAAAATGTTTAATTGATAAATCTAAATAAAAAAGTGATGTTTCTAGACCAATTTTGTCTCAGAAATGCAGTTGTTATCATGTATTTGTCTATCTGGTCAATACAAGCCAAAAATAGCAATTTATAAATATGACATCATGAGTTATCCATACTTTACCCATACATGAGTTACCCATACTTACCCATGTCAGTCAAAAATGGTGATATAATTCTGAAATTGGGTATGGTAGTTTGCCATATGTGGTTCTGACATATATTCCAGCTTTTTGAATATCTTTGAGAAAATAATATTTTGTGGGCATTTCCCCCCACCCCTAAAACAACTTTTTTTTATGGGGTCAGAAATCAAAATTTTCACAAATCCAAGATAGGCATGTTGTAGCCTTTGCTATGTGCTATCTTCTGAGTTTTTTTTTGTATTGCATTTTACTCGAAATATGGCATTTGTACAGTCTGTTACATTTTAGCTGATTTTGGTGTCAAACTTGTGTGTAGTGACGTCACTAAATTCGCTATAACTCGAGAGAAAAATGCTGAAATTGCTTTATTTTTTCACAGAAGACGTAAACGTGATTTAGAAGAAGGTACCCGAAGTTTCACGTTGATAACGCTATTGGTTTGTGAGATATTACGAAAATTCATCAGGGGGGTGGGGGGGGGGGGGTAACCCCCCTGTCAATGGCGTTCGGCTGAGATCCCAGTCAAGGGTGTGTTAATTTTGTTGACAGATGACAGCCAGAATGGACCAGTGTGGCTAAATTTCCATATTTAGCTTCAAACTGACATCTATACCTACATGAAATATACACCATAGTTTAAAAATGCCTACATAACGATTAACTATTCGTCACTTTATTGGTGCTCCTTGCAGGAAGGTTCAAATTAATATGACATGACATGCATTCATTAGTCATGTACTTGGTTTAAAGGGAGATAATCCCATTTTTCCACAAAAATGGAGTTAGCACCTGAAATCGATAGACGAGAGAATAGACGAGACGAGGAAATCGATAGACGATGATGTAAATTCATCACATTTTGCTTATAACATTCCTACCGAAAGATATTGGCAGTTTCCTACGGATAAGCGATCCACGCTTATATCGGTCGGTACTCAGCAAGTACTCGGTAACGATTTCAGTAAATTAGCCTCCCTGCGCATTGTTATTTATCATGAAGGTATGCAATATGTTTCCTGCACTCTATTTTTTTGCGAATATCTTCCACAAAATGTATAAACAATCTACAATCATTTGAAAAAGTGCATTGACATCGGCAGTTTAGCTTGGCACCGGCCGGCCGGTGCCAAGCTAAACTACGGCGACCTATTTAGTGTCGGCGATTTGTTTACAGGGGCCCATTCAACAACGTTGAAAAGATTGATGCAAAAGCGCCCGATGATGCGCTTTCCAATAGTGGAGGGAAAATACCGATCATTAATTTTCCCACACTTCCGACTTTGAATTAGGGAATAATTGTATTTAATTTGTGAATTTAGATAACATTTTAACACTATAACGGTAGCCAAATAAATTGTTGCTATCAAAATAAAAAGGTGATTATCTCCCTTTAAGGTATTGGAGTTATGTCCAACACTAATCCATGCTTTTGTCCAGTTCATCTAAGCTCCAAAATATATGCTGAAAAATTGGTAAGTAAATATATAAGCTGTGTGACAATCAAAGATGGAATCAATTCGGCAAAACTAGCATTGATTGTCATCGAAAAATGTGCATGCTTTTATTGAAAAATAGGTCTATTTGACCTGCGTCGGTTTCCGCTACTGTGCGTTTTCTTTCATTTTCAGCATCTCGCAGTGATCATGATACGTGTCATCGAAAGCTTTGCTAATACCTATAATATAAAACATCGTTTGAGTTATTATTGTCTTTATACACCATCTGTTATGGATCAGTTACAATAACTATATATGTATGTGTGTGCATCTGGTCGTATGGCCTATAACAGGGTTGTTGAGCTTCTCCAGAAGCTTTTTTTGCGGGGGGGGGGGGGGGGGGGGCAGCTGGGAAAAATCGCTTAAAGGGAAATAATGACCTTTTGATTTTGTTAGCAACAATTTCTTAGGCTACCGCTATGGTTTTAAAATTATTTTATTTGTAAATTTAAGAATTAAATAAAATTATTCCCAAATTCGAAGTTGTAAGTTTGGGAAAAATACAAAACAAGTACCTTGTATACTTCATGAAGGTCATTGACAAATTCGCCATTCCCTACCATTGTTTACATCGATTGCGGCATTTTTGGAGGCTCTGTGACATTTCCGATCAAACTGAACGCTGCTCGGACACACGCTAGTAGCGCTTTCGTTCTCCATGGCAACCAGGCGTCAGCCAATCAAAAGCCAGAAAGGGAATACGTTCTGGCTTTTCATTGGCTCACGCCTGGTTGCCATGGAGAACGAAAGCGCTTCTAGCAACAACTCGCCACGATGGTTAAGTGCGCCGAGAAGCATGACAATGCTTTGTAAACAAATCGCCGACGCTAAATAGGTCGCCGTCGATGTGCATCGATGAGCTTCCGATTTAATTGCCAGTTTTGTGTTATTGTTTGTTAGTTTTTGGGGGGATTTTTTTTCATGATAATATAAAGCATAGTGTACAGCCACAGACAAATTATACAATACTCCTAATGTTGAAAACAAATTAATTTATTTTAAAAAATTGAGGGTCGCAACCACTAACTATGCCGCCGTTGATGTGCATCGATGAGCTTCCGATTTTATTGCCACTTTTTCCAATCGCTGTTAGTTTTAGAAGATCGCCGGGCATATAATCACAACAAGCAGAAAGCACAATATATTTTCCACTCCATTGCGTAAAAAAACAATACGGGAAAAGCCCGCAGTTTGATGAGGACCAAAAGTACTTGCAAGTACCGGTCGTTAAAAGTGTGGAACGCTTATCAACTTTAACTTGAAATATCTTTCAGTAGGAAAGTTTTCATGCAAAATGTGATGAATTTACAATATATTTTGGTCTCGTCTGGCGATTTCAAGTGCTAACTCCATTTTTGTGGAAAAAGGTCATTATTTCCCTTTAAAGTACCATGCAAATCGACAACAAACAAAAAATAGATTTATTCCCGGATTTGATCCACTTGCACAGAACAGTTGAAATGTGCATGTCGCCAACAATTATCACCTGTTTAACCCTATTTGTAACAGGGGGGGCGGATTCCGCCCCCCCCCCCCCTCATGTTTTTCGAAGATATCTCCAGAACCGCTGGGAGCAGGGCCACGAAATTTTCTGACTTTTCATAGAATTGAATACCGCATTTGGAGTCAAAATTTTGAGTTCTTAACCTGAACAGAGGCGGTTCCAGGGCCCAGTTTTGGGTGGGTTCGGAGGCGAAATTTGGCGATAATACGGAAATGCGATCTTCACGGTTTCTTCCTAACTGCATCAAGTATAAATGAGTTACATCGGTTTACGGTAATTGCAACAAGTGCAAATTAGTTCATGTTAATGAAATATCATAAAAATTGCATGGCAGAGGCGGTTTCAGGGACTTGAAAAAGGGGGGTTTCCAGGAAGTATTCAATGCTTGGCGGGAAGCCAATAGAGCGATGTAAGGGGCATTTATAGCTATCAAGATGTAAAAGATAGCTTCTGCTTCCATTATTTGCATAATTTATTACATATAGAGTTTCAGGGGCGTGTTCAGGAACATGAAAAGGGGGGTGACTGGCATGGAGATGACGATATGCCAGCGATAACGGCGCAATAGACGTTTAGCTTATAATGATATATGCACATATGAGGCCAGAAAAGGGAATAAAGTCATTTTTGGCAGAGGCGCGCTCAGGAATGGAAGAAAGGGGGTCATATTATTGCAAGGAAACTAAGAGGCATGGGCGTACAATGACATAACATACTGCAGTTTTCGGATGAAACACGCACCACAGGCTACTCTACGAACGATGATAAGATAATAGGCGAGTCCAGGTAGGGTAAAAAGGGGGGTAAGCAATGTCAATTGAAGTTGTAAGTGAAATAGTCACTGTTGACTAGTTAGTATCATAATAGCGGATAATATACTTTTCAAAATGTCTTGCGCCGCCCTAGTTTGGATCCTGGATACGCCTATGATAAAGTGCAACATGCAAAAAGGAACTATCTACGATCAGTAACATATTTATAGTGCTGGGTAGCAACTTGTCTGCGGTTAATATTTTTCCCCAATTTACCTCCCTTTTTCACTAACCTGGTACCGCCTATGGCAAAAAATATGATATATAACCGTTTTTTCTAATGTCACAATCACATACCATTTAATTTATCCAAAAAAAAACACATCAACAAATGGTTTTATTACGCATTTACTTCACCCCCATATTGAGTGACCTGCACACGCCTATGATTTTTGAATTTTCAAACGTCACCGTCATATATCAATGTCCAATTCAATCTCTATCGATTCCTATTAGTTGTGTTAAAATCGGTCGATAAACATGAAAGCTATGTCGGATCAAAAATACCACTAAAATTTGTAGTTTTTGCCCCCCTGTTGCCCCCTATCCAAAATGTATATATTTTTATTATTTAGAAATGTGGATCGTGTTGAGAGGAACCAAACACCGTTTCATTTATGAAAATCGGACGGGTAGATCTCGAGATCTCCGGGGGGGCGGAATCCGCCCCCCCCCCCCCCTGTTACAAATAGGGGTAGCCAGTGTTACAAATAGGGTTAAACTTGCCCCCCCCCCAGTGGCCGTTTTTTTGCCTCGACTGGGGAGGGGGGGCAGGAGCCGTGACTGCGGTGTTTTGCCCCCGCAGTTAACATGTTAGACCAGTCCCTGCCTAGTTTACTTACAAAGGTCATGCCACGTCAAATCGCACAACAAAATGTCCTGACCCCCTCCGATTTTGATGAAAATTGGCACACCTGTAGTGTCAAGTGAAAGACACATACACACCCACTTTTAGGTCCGGGTGACCTCAAGGGTCATCAAAGGTGGCGATTTTTTTTGCGTACTTTATATCAATCAAACGCCTATATATTTTATGCTAATGGACTTAACGGAATATAACTAATATCGAAGTGCTCCACAGGGTTGGACCATTCGGAAATAGGGGTAAAAATCCACGTGACCTCAATATGACCTTTGACCTGACGAGGTCAAAATCATAAAATGTATTTTTCTAAAAGTTTGCCTTCTCGTAACTAGTCCAAAGTTGGCAAAATAAATGAACGTAACATCTTCTAAGAATGTGCAAAAAAAGATGGCGGACACTTTTCAACTTTTGAGATACCGCCCTTTGAGTGTGGTAAGGAAGTGAAACGGAGCAATGCCCCGAGGCTATTTTCATGTCGCTTGCCATAATGTCGTTTGCTTTGGCCCGATTGACTTGAAATGTGGTGGGTAGCTTCCGTTTGACGAATTCAATCACTTCCCGAGTTTTCGGCTCGACCTGACTTCTCATGACCTAGCATGACCTAGGAATAGTGTATGTCCCACAGATACGTATTACCTATAGGTAATACGGTGTTCTATAGATGTTCAGGAGCATATCACATATGCACAGGTGTTAACAGGCGACATTTA
Organism: Chirona hameri; assembly: GCA_036785665.1. NCBI lineage: Eukaryota > Metazoa > Arthropoda > Thecostraca > Balanomorpha > Balanidae > Chirona > Chirona hameri. The sequence goes on along the minus strand of JAXIVJ010006129.1, from coordinate 33,386 downwards.
TGGTTTCTATTGACATCATGACCCCAGAGGTCACTGACCTCTGATGACCTGAGATGATTTTTTGGTCTCTGGAAGTTTCCAGGACATTTTAGGACGCTGATTTAAAATTTGGAATCCATTTGACATATTTGTATATTCCACTGGGGTCATGCACTTCACACGTCAACCGAGGTCACTGACCTCCGATGACCTGAGATTACATTTTTGGACTGATAGCTTCTAGGACATTTTGTGACGCAGTTTTTAAATTGGCACCCATATTTTGAATAATATTATACATATTACTCCAGAGGCCAAACAAAAATCATCCCAGGGTCCATTCTTATAATAATAAAAATTGAGCCGCTGGCTCGATTTTTTTTTAAAAAAAAGAATGGCCTCAGGACTGGAAATTTTTGTTATGTTTAGGCAGTGTGTAAAATACCTGCATATTATTTGGCTTTGCTGCTGCATTTCCGAGGCGCTGTTTCGACGCCAAACATCTCCCGCGCCGGATCCTGAGGCCATTATTAAACCAAAATCGAGCCATGGCTGGATTTTTGTTGTAAGAATGGCCTCTGGTCATCAAAGGTTAGTGACCTCGGTTGACCTCTGAAAAGGTCATCCGGAGTCATGATCTTAATGAAAACCATAAATGTCACCTGTTAACACCTGTGCATATGTGTTATGCTCCTGAACATCTATAAAACACCGCATTACTTATAGGTAACACGTATCTATGGGCAATACACTATGCCTAGGTCATGCCTAGGAATAGTGTATTGTGATTTGGAGGTGGGGTCACGTGACCTGGCCTAGTGACCTGACCTGAAATGACTCGAGGTCAATAATGTCACACAATGTGGGTAATGGATGCCCGAACAGCTGTGCCAAAAGCGGCGCACAGCTCGGCACGCTCGGCACCGTGCGAGGTCAGGTCAAGCTGAACACTAGGGAAGTGACCGTGCGAGATCAGGTCAAGCTGAACACTAGGGAAGTGACCGTGCGAGATCAGGTCAAGCTGAACACTACGGCGCACAGCTCGGCACGCTCGTCACCGTGCGAGATCAGGTCAAGCTGAACACTACGGCGCACAGCTCGGCACGCTCGGCACCGTGCGAGATCAGGTCAAGCTGAACACTACGGCGCACAGCTCGGCACGCTCGGCACCGTGCGAGATCAGGTCAAGCTGAACACTACGGCGCACAGCTCGGCACGCTCGGCACCGTGCGAGGTCAGGTCAAGCTGAACACTACGGCGCACAGCTCGGCACGCTCGGCACCGTGCGAGATCAGGTCAAGCTGAACACTACGGCGCACAGCTCGGCACGCTCGGCACCGTGCGAGATCAGGTCAAGCTGAACACTACGGCGCACAGCTCGGCACGCTCGGCACCGTGCGAGATCAGGTCAAGCTGAACACTACGGCGCACAGCTCGGCACGCACTGCACCGTGCGAGATCAGGTCAAGCTGAAAACTAGGGAAGTGATTGCATTCGTCAAACGGAAGCTATCCACCAAATTGGACGTCAATCGGGCCAAATAAATCAACATGGCAAGGGACATGAAAATAGCCTCGGGGTATTGCTCCGTTTCACTTCCTTGCCATACTCAAAGGGCGGTATCCCAAAAAGTTGAAAAGTGTCTGCCATTCTTTTTTGCCCATTTTTAGAGGATGTTACGTTCATGTATTCTGCCAAGTTTGGACTAGTTACGAGCAGGCAAACTTATAGAAAAATACATTTCCCAAATAGCTCTGTGAGACCAGAGGCGCCCGGCCTCACATTCAGCGAAGGGCGCCTTTGTATGTATGGAGGGAGGGCGCCCTCGGTCCTCGGATAGATGTATCTGAGGGTGCTTTTGGTCTATGTGGGAGGGCGCCTTCAGAGGTGTATTGGTGGACGCCTTTGGAAGTATGTGGAAGGGCGCCTTCAGAGGTGTATCGGAGGTCGCCTTCGGAAATGTATCGGAGGACGCCTCCGAAAGTGTATTCGAGGGCGCCTTTGAAGGTATGTGGTAGGCGCCATCGGAGTTCAAAGGTGCATCGGTGGGCGCCTTCAGATATGTATCGTAGGGCACCTTTGAAGCTATGTGGGAGGGCGTCTTCAGATGTGTTTCGGAAGGCGCCTCTGGAAGTATTTGGAAGGGCGCTTTGAAGGTATGTGGGAGGGCGCCTTTAGAGGTGTATCAGAGGGCGCCTTTAGGGGTGTGGGAAGGTGCCTTCAGGGATTTATCGGAGCGCGCCTTACATTCAGTGGAACGCGCCTCATATTCAGCCGGAGCGCGCCTCACATTCAGCGAAGAGCACCTTCGGCGCCCTTCGCTGAACGTGGGACGCATTTCATGAACCGAAGGTGCATGAGGGCGCCTTCGGTGCATGAGGGCGCCTTCGGTGCGTGATGGGGGACATGGTCCAGTGACCCCCCTCGCCCTAAATACGCCCCTGGTGGAATGACCCCCAAGTGACTTACAGCTCACTTAAAGTACGGTTGACAGCGAATCCCAAACGTTAGCAGAACCTGACAGATTGACCACTTGATGTGGATAACTTAATTAAGTCCGTTGGTTCAACCTTTCACAAGTATCTGTATCAGGTCAGAAAAGGCTTTTCAGTTGTGTGTGTGTTTCTGTGACTATGTGACATGTAACCATGTCACATAGTCACAGCCACTCCATCAGTAGTATCAAATGCATCAGCGGATTTGCTTAATCTCCATCATCCGTTCACACGCTCCGCTCCACATCCACAGACCATCCACAGACCATCCACAGACCATCCACAGACCATCCACAGACCATCCACAGACCATCCACAGACCATCCACAGACCATCCACAGACCATCCACAGACCATCCACAGACCATCCACAGACCATCCACAGACCATCCACAGACCATCCACAGACCATCCACAGACCATCCACAGACCATCCACAGACCATCCACAGACCATCCACAGACCATCCACAGACCATCCACAGACCATCCACAGACCATCCACAGACCATCCACAGACCATCCACAGACCATCCACAGACCATCCACAGACCATCCACAGACCATCCACAGACCATCCACAGACCATCCACAGACCATCCACAGACCATCCACAGACCATCCACAGACCATCCACAGACCATCCACAGACCATCCACAGACCATCCACAGACCATCCACGGACCATCCACGGACCATCCACGGACCATCCACGGACCATTCCCAGACCATTCACAGACCATCCACAGACCATCCACAGACCATCCACAGACCATTCACAGACCTAATACCTGCTGGGTGACAGGACATTTACAGAAATACCACAATTATGCAAACGGCTTCCCCAGGCCCCAGGTCTGTACCGCTACTGTGTTTGTTGCAAGATTAGCTCCTGTAATGTATGCTGGACATGTTCTCTGGAGAACATATTAACACGCTACAAAGTAGTTTTCAACGATTGCAAGTACGGCGATTGATGACTCGAGCATGTGAGCACAGTATTTAGTAAAATGACAGTTAATGATATTGTCGCCGGCCCATTTTGATTGTAAGAAACGGTCCTAAACTTGGCAAATGCGTTAACTTGAACACCGAACACTGCGCTGCCTCTGGTAATGATTTCCCAGAAAACACTGCACAACTTGAGGTAAGGGTAGTCGCATACGCCCATGTAGCTCAGTCGGTAGAGCGCTGGGCTTTAGACCTCACCCGGTGTGGCAGCCCGGGGTCGAGTCGCTTCAGCGCTCGCTGTTTGCCCCTGACTGGGTTGGCCGGTGGCAGCGGCCGCGTTTTAAAGGGAGTGTGCCTACTCACATCGCTTATTTGGGGTTATTGACACTGGTCTATAGAACAATTCTCTGAATTGACCCATGACTTCGTTTCTCCAGATTCGCCCTAGTTGCTGAGATATTCCAAAGACTCCAGGAACTTGCTGGGAACAAAAAGTTATCGGGTAGACTCCAAAGGGCTTCCGCTACTAGAAGCACTGCAACTATCGATTAAACTGCTAGCATATTGTTAGCGCCGACCAATAGCAATTCAACAAAACAGCTCGTGCACGAGCTGTTCATGTTTGTTTTTCATCATGTTTTTCGATGATGGCCGTTTCGATGATGGCCGTTTCGATGATGGCCGATGGCCATTTTTTGAAGAAGATATCAATTTAGAGCTACGAGACTTGCACATAATAAAGTTCACAGTGGCAAGAACATGCTGTGCAAAACTTGTCTTTCTATCTTGCATGATGTGACCGTAATTGTATTGTCTTATGTGCGCCGTTTTACATAACATCACCATAGTGGCGATCGTTTTATAGATATCGAAACAAAAAATAAGCAAAAATATAATATAAGTTAAAATTCAACTAAAGGGGCTCCAGATGTGAATTTAATCATATACAACAATCAAACCAATGGCTACTTACTGTATGCAAAATATTTTTGACATTCCAAAACAGTAGGCACCCTCCCTTTAACCCGCGACTTACTGGGGGTAGGGGGGGTATTTTTTGCCCCCCCTCCCGTTATTTTGCAATAACTCCTAAACGAACACCGGTATCGTCACTAAACTTACAGTACCTTCTCTCGCATCAATTCTACACATGTTGGCAAAATGCAAAATATGAGGTTATGATAGGTCAACCGGGAATGACGTCAGAGTGACGTCATGTTCTTCGGGTTTTGTTGCAAAATAATGGTTTGCGGAAAACGCTGTCAATGGTACGATGTTTGAGATAAACTCAATTGTCTTCAATCACATTACTGACAATAGACCGAGCTATCAAACTGTTATCTCGGATTTTTTAGTTTTTTATTCAAAATTTTGAGAAATCCAAATACATGGTTTTTGTTTTTACAGAATTTTCAAGAAAAAATCAGAATTATCCAAAAACCGGAATATATGTCATCGAGACGTGTGCGGTGAATATGTGTACCAAATTTGAAGTCGATATCTTCAAAAATGACGGACTTATGACCTGTAAATGACAAAAATCACCCACCTCTCACAGCATTACTATGCATAAAAAACGCATTTCCGTTTTTGCTTTTTACTTCTATTTATATGGAACAAACAATGTTCTAATGTCATTTTTCGCGTTCTAGACGAAAAACAAGCCCATAAAGATGTGTTACAACGCCTAATGACCGTAATCTGCAGTTTGACCTCGTGACCTCGGATGACCTTGACCTGACCCAAGGTCATAAACAGCTTAGCAAGGTACTTAGAAGTGTCGGACACACGGATCATACCGATTTATTGACAGCTTATGCGTTTAATATCGCAATTTTGCGCGACAAATCCATCCATCGAGACCTTTTGACACGGTCAAACATTTTGTATTTGGCCTGACCTGTGACGTCATCAGTGACCCCGAGGTCAACAATATTATGTTTCCCTCGATAAATTTACCAGGGCCATCAAATGCCGTTTGAATTGTTACATTCAGTTCAGTAGTTACGGAGATCCGAGGGGGGGGGGGGCAAAAAATAGCCCCCCCCCCGTAAGTCGCGTTATGAAATATACACCAGTAACTCGCGGGTTAACCCGGGAGTTACTGGGGTATATTTCATAACGCGACTTACTGGGGGGGGGGGGGGGCTATTCTTTGCCCCCCCCCCCCTCGGATCTCCGGAACTACTGGACCGAATGTAAAAATTCAAACGGCATTCGATAGCCCTGGGAAATTGATCGAGGGAAACATAATATTATTGACCTCGGGGTCACCGATGACGTCACAGGTCAGGTCAAGTACAAAATGTTCGACCGTGTTAAAAGGTCTCGATGGATGGAATTGTCGCGCAAAATTGCGATATTAAACACATAAGCTGTCGATAAATCGGTATGATTCGTGTGTCAGACACTTCTAAGTACCTGTATAAGCTGTTTATGACCTTGGGTCAGGTCAAGGTCATCCGAGGTCACGAGGTCAAACTGCAGATTACGGTCACTAGGCGTTGTAACACATGTTTATGGGTTTGTGTATCGTCTAGAACGCGTAAAATGACCTTGGAACATTGTTTGTTCCATATAAATAGAAGTAAAAAGCAAAAATGGAAATGCGTTTTTAGTAATGCTGTGAGAGGTGGTCGATTTTTGTCATTTAAAGGTCATAACTCAGTCATTTTTGAAGATATCGACTTCAAATTTTGTACACATATTCACCGCACACGTCTCGATCACATGTATTCCGTTTTTTTGATAATTCTGATTTTTTCTTGAAATTTAAAAAAAAAAATGTATTTAGATTTCTCAAAATTTTGAATTGAAAAAACTCAAAAATCCGAGATGCAGTTTGATTGCCCGGTCTATTGTAGTAATTTGATTTAAGACAATTGAGTTTATCTTAAACATCGTACCTTTGACAGCGTTTTCCGCAAACCATTATTTTGCACCCGAAACCGAAGAACATGACGTCACTCTGACGTCATTCGCGGTTGACCTATCATAACCTCATATTTTTCCTTTTGCCAACATGTGTAGAATTGATGTGAGAGAAGGTACTGCAAGTTTGGTGACGATACCGGTGTTCGTTTAAGAGTTATTGCAAAATAACGGGAGGGGGGGGGGGCAAAAAGGAGCCCCCCCCCCCCCCCCCAGTAACTTGCGGGTTAAGGGACATTGCCACCTCGCAGGCCAATATAGAGTTTTTGGTGTGTATCGGTCGATTAAGCGTGTCCGATTTCACCGGCAAAATTTGGTTCCCGAAACTCCCCCCCCCCCCCCCCCCCCATTAGATAAAGAATACATTTGCACCAATCATGCTTGCCAAGCATTCGTAAAATGGAGTCGCCACATCACTATTTAGAATCACTTCTTTGCGGACTGTTATTTTCTATTGAATGTTGCAAACTCAACATCACCATTCCGTCAGTGCACTTTAAAATTAAAAGGCGAATGCAGTTAACTATATGTTCAACAACCTTAGCCTCTTTCATAATAAAACAGCAAGAATTGCTATGGCTCGACTTTTGGACCGTAGGAATTATGTGACCTATACCTTATAACACAGATATACTTTTCGAGGTCAAGTCTCCGTACGCTTGGGGCTTTAGGCGGGCGCCAATACCACAGCCAAACTGGATGAGAGCGGCCATCATGAATCTAGTACTGAGCACAGCTGGGACCAACGTTTTGGAGTCAGAAATAAATACAAAATGTTTTGCCGATACACTGCTGTAGGTGCTGCAGGAGCAAGTTTGAGCTTGAGCATACACGATTGTTGATCCCCACCATTCATTTAAGTTGCTCTTTAGAAATCCTCCGGAGGTGGCAATATCCCTTTAAGGTCAGATGACGTCAGAGTGCGGTCTGACCGGGTGGACCTTGTCCAGGTATTTCGGGCACGTTAACCCGCGCACTGCAGGGGGTTGATTTCCGCCCCCCCCCCCCCGTCAGGTTTTTCAAAGATAGCGAAAAGACGGCGGCGCGCAGCGCCGTTGGGTTTTGGCACAACTGTTAGGACATCAATTCCGCATATTTTAAGGGGGAAAAATAACCTCGGGTCATCTCAGGTCAGGTCACCAGACCAGGTCAAATGACCCCAACTTCAAAAATGTTTGCAGTTGTGCCAAAGCCAGAGTTTTTCACCCATCGGTTTGAAACTTACAGGATGTCATGAGGGCATATGTACTTACAATTCGCATACCTCGGAATTTTGATATCGGTGACTTAAGGTCAGGTCAATTTCTTAACCTCCCCATAATAAGTAAATGGGGAAATATACAAATGCTTCCTATTTCAAGGATATGCATGATATTAGTCCAATTACTTCTGAATCATGTTATTATAGCATATTCTTGATGATTAAAGTGTAATTTTTGTTCAGTGACCCCTATTGGGTCATTTGAGGTCATGTGAGGTCACCATCACTTTTTGGTCAATAACTCCCGACATAATGAAGATAGAGAAGTAAAACAGACATCAATGTGTTTGTCTCGTCGAGATACGTCTTCTCATATAGAACATACCCTACTTGGGTCACCACTTGACCTTGACCTGAGGTCAAATTATTAAGTTGACTTAACAAGGTCACCATGTATATCATTCGAAGTGCCTTGACAAGATAAACACAATGGCGTAAACAGTTTTCCGTTATCTTTATTAAGTAAAAAGTTCATTGCAAAAAAAAAACAATTTAGCAAAACAAAAGGATTTTTTTTCCTTTTTGACCTCTGGGGCCTCAAATATTGACCCGAGATAAAATCTGAGGACACCTTAGCTATTGCAAATTTCACTGGCTGGCGTTTGCTTTTTCCGTTAGTTTCTAACTAGCATCGTTTCTGAGATATATGGGAATTTCTGGAGCGATGTCCTAAAACAGGAAAAAAAACTGGAAAATTTGACCTTTGATGATCTCTGGTGACCTCAATTTTGACCTGACCTAAAATAACACTGAAATACTTTCGATAGAACCTGTATCAAGCTATCAAATGCCTTTTCCCGCTTCTCGCTACATAGCGTAGTTTTCGAGATATCAGGGGGGGGGCGGAAATCAACCCCCCTGCAGTTCGTGTTCGGCGCAAAGCCCCTGCAGTGCGCGGGTTAAACTTTCGCTTCTAAATTATGCCGGCTGCCATGAATGGCGCGATCGGACGGCGGGGTCTGGGCCTGCGCAACAAGCTATGCTTAGCGCGGGACCTGACCTCGGAAATCCTTCCATTCAAAAAGTTCGGACTATATTTATATATATATATATATAAAAAACTCATGGACCGCCAACACGGGTGCTGTTAGACTCCATCATCTGACCTCACCCCTGCTGCCCCGCTGGGTGCGTTTAGGCTGCATCATCTGACCTCACCCCTGCTGCCCCGCTGGGTGCGTTGGACTGCATCATCTGACCTCTCCCCTGCTGCCCCGTCTGACCTCTCCCCTGCTGCCCCGCTGAGTGCGTTGAACTCCATCATCTGACCTCACCCCTGCTGCCCCGCTGGGTGCGTCTAGACTGCATCATCTGACCTCACCCCTGCTGCCCCGCTGGGTGCGTTTAGGCTGCATCATCTGACCTCACCCCTGCTGCCCCGCTGGGTGCGCGTTTAGGCTGCATCATCTGACCTCACCCCTGCTGCCCCGCTGGGTGCGTCTTAGACTGCATCATCTGACCTCTCCACTGCTGCCCCGCTGGATGCGTTTAGGCTGCATCATCTGACCTCACCCCTGCTGCCCCGCTGGGTGCGCGTTTAGGCTGCATCATCTGACCTCACCCCTGCTGCCCCGCTGGGTGCGTCTAGACTGCATCATCTGACCTCTCCACTGCTGCCCCTCTGGGTGCGTCTAGACTGCATCATCTGACCTCACCCCTGCTGCCCCGCTGGATGCGTGTAGGCTGCATCATCTGACCTCTCCACTGCTGCCCCGCTGGGTGCGTTGGACTGCATCATCTGACCTCTCCACTGCTGCCCCGCTGGATGCGTTTAGGCTGCATCATATGACCTCACCCCTGCTGCCCCGCTGGGTGCGTCTTAGACTGCATCATCTGACCTCACCCCTGCTGCCCCGCTGGGTGCGTTTAGGCTGCATCATCTGACCTCTCCACTGCTGCCCCTCTGGGTGCGTCTAGACTGCATCATCTGACCTCATCCCTGCTGCCCCGCTGGGTGCGTTGGACTCCATCATCTGATCTCACCCCTGCTGCCCCGCTGGGTGCGTTGGACTGCATCATCTGACCTCTCCCCTGCTACCCCGTCTGACCTCTACACTGCTGCCCCGCTCCGCAGATGCCGAGGATACGCCAGCTCCGAACCGGCCGACGCAGCCAGCAGACGCAGCCTCTGCAGGTGGCTGTCGGCACCGTCTGCAAGTACCCGCAGCACTTCTGCCAGAAGGTAGGACACCATATCTACCAGCAGAGTGCCTGCTGCGTCTGCCTACTGCCCCGGGCACTGTGTCACTGTTACCACTTCTGCCAGAAGGTGGGCCGACTCCCCTAGCCACTGCGCCCCTGCTGTCGCCCTCGCTCCTACGACAGCCAACACTCGCTCAATGTCGTCTCTTGCACGGCTGTCGGCGATATTCCCATCTGCGATAGTTCTTGCCGCTGCAGACTCCGCCGCGTTCTCGGCAGTCCTGGCGGCAGACGGCGGTGGTAGACTCGGCGGCAGACGGCGATAAGGTGTCGTTTTTGCGATAGTGGCGCGAGCGACGGCGGCGACCGGGGTTCGGCCGAAGCTGCTGGAGCCGCCGGTCATCTCCCCAGACGATGGATGATGTCATAAAGGGAGGACCGGCAGGCCGCCATAAGCCGGGGTAGTAGGCCGGCCGCCGGGCCGCCCCGGCGGGGGCGGTGGTTGGGCGGTGGTTGGGCGGCCGTGTGGTGTGTGTGTGTGTGTGTGTGTGTGTGTGTGTGTGTGTGTGTGTGTGTGTGTGTGTGTGTGTGTGTGTGTGTGTGTGTGTGTGTGCGTGTGCGTGTGCGTGTGCGTGTGCGTGTGCGTGTGCGTGTGCGCGTGCGCGTGCGCGTGCGCGTGTGTGTGTGTGTGTGTGTGTGTGTGTGTGTGTGTGTGTGACCTGTGGGTGTGGGTGTGGGTGTGTGCGGTGTGCGGTGTGCGGTGTGCGGTGTGCGGTGTGCGGTGTGCGGTGTGCGGTGTGCGGTGTGCGGTGTGCTGTGCGTGGGCGTGGGCGTGGGCGTGGGCGTGGGCGTGGGCGTGGGTGTGGGTGTGGGTGTGGGTGTGTGCGTGTGCGTGTGCGTGTGCGTGTGCGTGTGCGTGTGGTGTAAGGGATACTGGATAACTGTATGCGATGATACTGGAGACAGGGGTCAATCTTGAGGCAACCTGCGCTGAATGGCGTTCGTGACATGTAACGTTAGTATATGTTAGTACGTTAACGTTAGTATCGTTAGTATCCTTCGGTTTACATACGATTGTTTTGGTTGCTATGCTTCTGTTCATTTGGTTGTCTGCCCATTTCCATCATGTCTCGGAAGATGGATGCTTATGTTTGCTCCACCTATCTCATCCATTGCGACCAAATATTTGACTAAGTCTAATTAACGACAGATACAATATCCCCAGCGTTAGATGGCGAGATACCGTCGGATAACAACGCCACTGGCGCGACTGTTAACACCACGTACAGGGTGTTTCATAAAAATGTATCCACTCGGAAATCTCGCGATAACTCCGGTAGTGTTGATCGCAGGTCTTCAAACTTACCAGCATTGGATGGCTGATGAAATTCTACATCCCATATGTGATAATCAACCCCATCGACGTTGTATTCACTTAGCTTCACCGCAGCGAGAAAAAAAAATGAAAAATGCAACACAAACATAACTGTATTTCCGCAAAGGACGTGATCTTTCACATATCTGAGGTCGCGCTGGAGCAGCAAACAGCAGGTCCTAAGCGCTGGATCAAACACACTTGAGCAGCAAAAAGTAATGAACATGAAACAACATGGCACGTCTGACAACAACGAAGTTACGACACTCGGCGCACCACTCACCAAGCCTTGGCGGCGACCTCACATCAGATTCTCGAAGTGCCGGCCGCCCGACTCCACACAGAACTTCATCCTGCGTCGCATGTTGGCCATCACCTTGCGGCACAAGTGGGCTGTAATGGTGGCCAGGATCTCCCCAATGCTCTCCTTCAGGTCATTCAGAGTGCGTGGTTGGACCTGGTACACCACGTACCCTTGATGAACCCCTAGCGAGCGCTACGGCGGAATGCTCCAGGAGTTCTTCTTCCCGAAGATCCGGAACGGTACGAAATGTGGATACAACAAGACGGTGCCACTGCACACACCCCTCATGTCAGCCTGGCCGCACTCAAGAGTCAAGGCCAAGTTCGCCGACAGGCTCATCTTGCAGAAGATGGAATTTTCGTGGCCGGCCAGGTCACCTGACATGGGCCCCTTGTTTTTGTTTTCCTTTGGGGAACCTTCGGGGAACCCCAAAGGAAAAAAAAATGGAAGAGTGTGCCATGTCCATTGTCCAACCACGCACTCTGGATGACCTGACGGAGAGTATCAGGGAGATCCTGGCCACCATCACCATGTCCATTGTCTAACCACGCACTCTGGATGACCTGACGGAGAGTATCAGGGAGATACTGGCCACCATCACCATGTCCATTGTCCAACCATGCACTCTGGATGACCTGACGGAGAGTATCAGGGAGATCCTGGCCACCATCACCATGTCCATTGTCCAACCATGCACTCTGGATGACCTGACGGAGAGTATCAGGGAGATCCTGGCCACCATCACCATGTCCATTGTCCAACCACGCACTCTGGATGACCTGACGGGGAGTATCGGGGAGATCCTGGCCACCATCACCATGTCCATTGTCCAACCACGCACTCTGGATGACCTGACGGAGAGTATCAGGGAGATCCTGGCCACCATCACCATGTCCATTGTCCAACCACGCACTCTGGATGACCTGACGGAGAGTATCAGGGAGATCCTGGCCACCATCACCATGTCCATTGTCCAACCACGCACTCTGGATGACCTGATGGAGAGTATCAGGGAGATCCTGGCCACCATCACCATGTCCATTGTCCAACCACGCACTCTGGATGACCTGACGGAGAGTATCAGGGAGATCCTGGCCACCATCACCATGTCCATTGTCCAACCACGCACTCTGGATGACCTGACGGAGAGTATCAGGGAGATCCTGGCCACCATCACCATGTCCATTGTCCAACCACGCACTCTGGATGACCTGACGGGGAGTATCAGGGAGATCCTGGCCACCATCACCATGTCCATTGTCCAACCACGCACTCTGGATGACCTGACGGAGAGTATCGGGGAGATCCTGGCCACCATCACCATGTCCATTGTCCAACCACGCACTCTGGATGACCTGACGGAGAGTATCAGGGAGATCCTGGCCACCATCACCATGTCCATTGTCCAACCACGCACTCTGGATGACCTGACGGAGAGTATCAGGGAGATCCTGGCCACCATCACCATGTCCATTGTCCAACCACGCACTCTGGATGACCTGACGGAGAGTATCAGGGAGATCCTGGCCACCATCACCATGTCCATTGTCCAACCACGCACTCTGGATGACCTGACGGAGAGTATCGGGGAGATCCTGGCCACCATCACCATGTCCATTGTCCAACCACGCACTCTGGATGACCTGACGGAGAGTATCAGGGAGATCCTGGCCACCATCACCATGTCCATTGTCCAACCACGCACTCTGGATGACCTGACGGAGAGTATCAGGGAGATCCTGGCCACCATCACCATGTCCATTGTCCAACCACGCACTCTGGATGACCTGACGGAGAGTATCGGGGAGATCCTGGCCACCATCACCATGTCCATTGTCCAACCACGCACTCTGGATGACCTGACGGAGAGTATCAGGGAGATCCTGGCCACCATCACCATGTCCATTGTCCAACCACGCACTCTGGATGACCTGACGGAGAGTATCAGGGAGATCCTGGCCACCATCACCATGTCCATTGTCCAACCACGCACTCTGGATGACCTGACGGAGAGTATCAGGGAGATCCTGGCCACCATCACCATGTCCATTGTCCAACCACGCACTCTGGATGACCTGACGGAGAGTATCGGGGAGATCCTGGCCACCATCACCATGTCCATTGTCCAACCACGCACTCTGGATGACCTGACGGAGAGTATCGGGGAGATCCTGGCCACCATCACCATGTCCATTGTCCAACCACGCACTCTGGATGACCTGACGGAGAGTATCGGGGAGATCCTGGCCACCATCACCATGTCCATTGTCCAACCACGCACTCTGGATGACCTGACGGAGAGTATCAGGGAGATCCTGGCCACCATCACTATGTCCATTGTCCAACCACGCACTCTGGATGACCTGACGGAGAGTATCAGGGAGATACTGGCCACCATCACCATGTCCATTGTCCAACCATGCACTCTGGATGACCTGACGGAGAGTATCAGGGAGATCCTGGCCACCATCACCATGTCCATTGTCCAACCATGCACTCTGGATGACCTGACGGAGAGTATCAGGGAGATCCTGGCCACCATCACCATGTCCATTGTCCAACCACGCACTCTGGATGACCTGACGGGGAGTATCGGGGAGATCCTGGCCACCATCACCATGTCCATTGTCCAACCACGCACTCTGGATGACCTGACGGAGAGTATCAGGGAGATCCTGGCCACCATCACCATGTCCATTGTCCAACCACGCACTCTGGATGACCTGACGGAGAGTATCAGGGAGATCCTGGCCACCATCACCATGTCCATTGTCCAACCACGCACTCTGGATGACCTGACGGAGAGTATCGGGGAGATCCTGGCCACCATCACCATGTCCATTGTCCAACCACGCACTCTGGATGACCTGACGGAGAGTATCAGGGAGATCCTGGCCACCATCACCATGTCCATTGTCCAACCACGCACTCTGGATGACCTGACGGAGAGCATCAGGGAGATCCTGGCCACCATCACCATGTCCATTGTCCAACCACGCACTCGGGATGACCTGACGGAGAGTATCAGGGAGATCCTGGCCACCATCACCATGTCCATTGTCCAACCACGCACTCTGGATGACCTGACGGAGAGTATCAGGGAGATCCTGGCCACCATCACCATGTCCATTGTCCAACCACGCACTCTGGATGACCTGACGGAGAGTATCAGGGAGATCCTGGCCACCATCACCATGTCCATTGTCCAACCACGCACTCTGGATGACCTGACGGAGAGTATCGGGGAGATCCTGGCCATCATCACCATGTCCATTGTCCAACCACGCACTCTGGATGACCTGACGGAGAGTATCAGGGAGATCCTGGCCACCATCACCATGTCCATTGTCCAACCACGCACTCTGGATGACCTGACGGAGAGTATCGGGGAGATCCTGACCACCATCACCATGTCCATTGTCCAACCACGCACTCTGGATGACCTGACGGGAGAGTATCGGGGAGATCCTGGCCACCATCACAGCCGACATGTGCCGCAAGGTCATGGCCAACATGCGACGTAGGTTGGAGGATGCAGCATTGTGTGGAGTCGGGCGCCGAAGCATCGAGCATCTGATGTGAGGTCGCCGCCAGGCGCCATAGCGTGGTCAGAGTGGTGCCCCGAGTGTCGTAACTTCGTTGTTGTCAGACATGCCATGGTGTTTCATGTTCATTACTGTTTGCTGCTCAAACGTGTTTGATCCAGCGCTTAGGACCTGTTGTTCGCTGCTCTAGCGCGACCTCAGATATGTGAAAGATCACGTCCTTTGCGGAAATATAGCTATGTTTTTGTCGCATGTTTTCAGTCTTTTTCGCTGCGGTGAAGCTAAGTGAATAGAACGTCGATGGGTTTGGTTATCCTATATGTAATGTAGAATTTCATCAGCTTTCCAATGCTGGTTAGTGTGAAGATCTTCGACCAAAACTACCGGAGTTATCCCGATATTTCCAAGTGGATACATTTTTTTATGAAACACCCTGTATATCGCAGTGTTATTCGACCACCGGACCTGACCGTCCCTGCCCGTGTCCCCCCACCACAGGAGTGTCTCGAGGGCTTCTCTCTGTGCTCGCTGCATATTCTGGAGGACCGCTCGGCACCCTATCGACCCTGCACCTATACCTACGGAAATGGCAAGAAGTGTGGAGTGCCCGTCTCAAAGAACGATGGGTCAGTATCGGTGTCGTACCGCCATCCGCCAGAGGGCAGCGAGGTCACGCTGTGAGGTCTACGTCGATAGCAGAGTATCGTCCTCAGTCCTCAGTCAGACCTCAGACTCTAACCTCGGGCAGACATCGATCTTCCCAGGTCTCGGTGCGCACCTGCTGTTTGTAATGCCATGCTGCGCTGTCTTAACTGTCCACTGTGCCCCGTCCCGACCGTGTCCCAGCCAGCAGCAAGGAGCACCGGCGCCGGCTGCTGCTGGCCAGGCACTGAGGGTGCGCTAGCTAACGCTGGTCTATGTCTGCTGTGTTCCAGCCAGCAGCAGTGTCAGGAGCACCGGCGCCGGCTGCTGCTGGCCAGGCACTGAGGGTGCGCTGTCTAACGCTGGTCTATGTCTGCTGTGTTCCAGCCAGCAGCAGTGTCAGGAGCACCGGCGCCGGCTGCTGCTGGCCAGGGACTGAGGGTGCGCTGTCTAACGCTGGTCTATGTCTGCTGTGTTCCAGCCAGCAGCAGTGTCAGGAGCACCGGCGCCGGCTGCTGCTGGCCAGGCACTGAGGGTGCGCTGTCTAACGCTGGTCTATGTCTGCTGTGTTCCAGCCAGCAGCAGTGTCAGGAGCACCGGCGCCGGCTGCTGCTGGCCAGGCACTGAGGGTGCGCTGTCTAACGCTGGTCTATGTCTGCTGTGTTCCAGCCAGCAGCAGTGTCAGGAGCACCGGCGCCGGCTGCTGCTGGCCAGGCACTGAGGGTGCGCTGGCTAACGCTGGTCTATGTCTGCTGTGTTCCAGCCAGCAGCAGTGTCAGGAGCACCGGCGCCGGCTGCTGCTGGCCAGGCACTGAGGGTGCGCTGTCTAACGCTGGTCTATGTCTGCTGTGTTCCAGCCAGCAGCAGTGTCAGGAGCACCGGCGCCGGCTGCTGCTGGCCAGGGACTGAGGGTGCGCTGGCTAACGCTGGTCTATGTCTGCTGTGTTCCAGCCAGCAGCAGTGTCAGGAGCACCGGCGCCGGCTGCTGCTGGCCAGGCACTGAGGGTGCGCTGTCTAACGCTGGTCTATGTCTGCTGTGTTCCAGCCAGCAGCAGTGTCAGGAGCACCGGCGCCGGCTGCTGCTGGCCAGGGACTGAGGGTGCGCTGTCTAACGCTGGTCTATGTCTGCTGTGTTCCAGCCAGCAGCAGTGTCAGGAGCACCGGCGCCGGCTGCTGCTGGCCAGGGACTGAGGGTGCGCTGTCTAACGCTGGTCTATGTCTGCTGTGTTCCAGCCAGCAGCAGTGTCAGGAGCACCGGCGCCGGCTGCTGCTGGCCAGGCACTGAGGGTGCGCTGTCTAACGCTGGTCTATGTCTGCTGTGTTCCAGCCAGCAGCAGTGTCAGGAGCACCGGCGCCGGCTGCTGCTGGCCAGGGACTGAGGGTGCGCTGTCTAACGCTGGTCTATGTCTGCTGTGTTCCAGCCAGCAGCAGTGTCAGGAGCACCGGCGCCGGCTGCTGCTGGCCAGGGACTGAGGGTGCGCTGTCTAACGCTGGTCTATGTCTGCTGTGTTCCAGCCAGCAGCAGTGTCAGGAGCACCGCCGCCGGCTGCTGCTGGCCAGGGACTGAGGGTGCGCTGTCTAACGCTGGTCTATGTCTGCTGTGTTCCAGCCAGCAGCAGTGTCAGGAGCACCGGCGCCGGCTGCTGCTGGCCAGGCACTGAGGGTGCGCTGTCTAACGCTGGTCTATGTCTGCTGTGTTCCAGCCAGCAGCAGTGTCAGGAGCACCGCCGCCGGCTGCTGCTGGCCAGGCACTGAGGGTGCGCTGTCTAACGCTGGTCTATGTCTGCTGTGTTCCAGCCAGCAGCAGTGTCAGGAGCACCGGCGCCGGCTGCTGCTGGCCAGGCACTGAGGGTGCGCTGTCTAACGCTGGTCTATGTCTGCTGTGTTCCAGCCAGCAGCAGTGTCAGGAGCACCGGCGCCGGCTGCTGCTGGCCAGGCACTGAGGGTGCGCTGTCTAACGCTGGTCTATGTCTGCTGTGTTCCAGCCAGCAGCAGTGTCAGGAGCACCGCCGCCGGCTGCTGCTGGCCAGGGAGAGGGCCGAGCGGCCGCGGCCTGCGGCCGAGTCGGTCGCCGTGGTGGCCGAGCAGCTGCACAAGAACATGACTGCCGCCCTGACTTCATCGGGAACGTCGTCGTCAGGTGGGCACCCCTCTGTTGAGACGGGCCGTATAACGCGCTTATTCTTAGTGCCATATATGCTTGTAGAGAATGAGGTTTATAACATCCTAGGTCCTGACTAGTGCAGTGCTCGCCCGTATGCCCCATTCATCATCTAGACTAGTGCACCTGTCCATGTTTTCAATTGGCTTTGGTTCGATTGTCGAACCAAAACAAAGTTCGATTTCCGTATCGTCGAGGATGTTGTTTCGATTCGATTGTCGGCACTGTGTGGAGTTACTCCTGTCGTACTGACTGAGCTCCGGTCCTGCCTGGCCGCATCCCCCCCCCCTCCCTCCCACGGCCTTGCCTTGCCGCGGCACTATCCCAATTCTACTCCAACCTGCGTGGTGTCACCACGCGGTCGTGCCGCGCGCCGCCGGCCCCGGGGGTGTGCTGGGCCGTGACTGTATAAGGTGCGCTACGGCCGGCCCGGGACCGCCAGCCGATCTCCGCCGTCACCCGCCGACACCCCCGGGATGCCGCCAACTGTGTGGGGGAGAGAAGTTGGTGCCGGTTTGATGCGAAGTAATCGCGTCGGTACGCAGCGGTGGCTGATTGGTGTAAACTATTCACACGGCACGGAACGGCACGGGAGGGGAGGGGAGGGAGAGGACGAGGACGAGGATGAGGACGAGGACGAGGACGAGGACGAGGACGAGGACGGGGACGGGGACGGGGACGGGGACGGGGACGGGGACGGGGACGGGGACGGGACAGGACAGGACAGGATAGGACGGGACAGGACAGGACAGGACAGGACAGGACAGGATAGGACGGGACAGGACAGGACAGGACAGGACAGGACAGGACAGGACAGGATAGGACGGGACAGGACAGGACAGGACAGGACGGGACGGGACGGGACAGGACAGGACGGGACAGGACAGGACAGGACAGGACAGGACAGGACAGGACAGGACAGGACAGGACAGGACAGGACAGGACGGGACGGGACGGGACGGGACGGGACGGGACGGGACGGGACGGGACGGGACGGGGACAGGGACAGGGACAGGACAGGACAGGACAGGACAGGACAGGACAGGACGGGACGAGATGGCATGACATGACATGGCGGGACGCCATACCATGCCACCCCAGCCTCACCTCATCAGCTGCACACACACACACACTCCATCCGGGACGGGATTGATGAGAGAATGGTGACCGCTGGAGCCTAAGCCAGCGGTTGGTTGAAGATGCATCGATCGTTGCTGTAATTTACGCGTAAGGATGAAGTTTGTCGATCAGCGTCTAGTATCAGGGAACTTCTGACAACTTCGAAGGGATTTTGTCGGGTGGAGTCTATTATTTGGGAGCTCCTGGCAGCTTTAACCCATTTTCTTCAACCAGATTGGAGGCACACTAGTGCGGTGTTTGGAGGTGGACGTTTGAACCACGGCGCATGACTGCACAGCAGAGTTGAGAATATTGTATAACCTATCATGCCTCGATCAGGTGACGGCTGGGAGGCGGCTCAGGGAACTCTGCGCTACTGCTCCGACTCCGACTCGGCCGAGGGCGAGGGAGAGGGAGACCGAACTGTCGAGAGCCCCCTGGAGCCGCCCCTCAGCTCCGACGACTGCCTCAGCGGCCTGAGCGACGACGATGAGGCAGCGCTGAGGCACGCCGGAGTCTACACGGATGATGAGGTGAGGCTGTGGTGAGACACGGATGATGAGGTGAGGCTGGGGTGAGACACGGATGATGGGGTGCGACACGGATGATGGGGTGAGGGTGGGATGAGACATGGATGATGGGGTGAGACATGGATGATGGGGTGAGACATGGATGATGTGAGGCTGGGGTGAGATACGGATGATGGGGTGAAGCTGGGGTGAGACACGGATGATGGGGTGAGACACGGATGATGGGGTGAGGGTGGGATGAGACATGGATGATGGGGTGAAACATGGATGATGGGGTGAGACATGGATGATGAGGTGAGGCTGGGGTGAGATACGGATGATGGGGTGAAGCTGGGGTGAGACACGGATGATGGGGTGAGACACGGATGATGGGGTGAGACACGGATGATGGGGTGAGGGTGGGATGAGACATGGATGATGGGGTGAAACATGGATGATGGGGTGAGACATGGATGATGAGGTGAGGCTGGGGTGAGACACGGATGATGGGGTGAGGCCGGGATGATGAGGTGAGGCTGGGGTGAGACATGGATGATGGGGTGAGACATGGATGATGGGGTGAGACATGGATGATGGGGTGAGACATGGATGATGGGGTGAGACATGGATGATGGGGTGAGACACGGATGATGGGGTGAGACTCGGATGATGAGATGAGGCTGGGGTGAGACACGGATGATGGAGTGAGACGGATGAGGTGAGGCTGGGGTGAGACACGGATGATGAGGTGAGGCTGGGGTGAGACACGGATGATGAGGTGAGGCTGGGGTGAGACACGGATGATGAGGTGAGGCTGGGGTGAGCCACGGATGATGAGGTGAGGTTGGGGTGAGACACGGATGATGAGGTGAGGCTGGGGTGAGACACGGATGATGAGGTGAGGCTGGGGTGAGACACGGATGATGAGGTGAGGCTGGGGTGAGCCACGGATGATGAGGTGAGGTTGGGGTGAGACACGGATGATGAGGTGAGGCTGGGGTGAGACACGGATGATGAGGTGAGGCTGGGGTGAGCCACGAATGATGAGGTGAGGCTGGAGTGAGACACGGATGATGAGGTGAGGCTGGGGTGAGACACAGCTGATGGGGTGAGACACGGATGATGAGGTGAGGCTGGGGTGAGATACGGATGATGGGGTGAGACACGGATGATGAGGTGAGGCTGGGGTGAGACACGGATGATGAGGTGAGGCTGGGGTGAGACACGGATGATGAGGTGAGGCTGGGGTGAGCCACGGATGATGAGGTGAGGTTGGGGTGAGACACGGATGATGAGGTGAGGCTGGGGTGAGACACGGATGATGAGGTGAGGCTGGGGTGAGACACGGATGATGAGGTGAGGCTGGAGTGAGACACGGATGATGAGGTGAGGCTGGGGTGAGACACAGCTGATGGGGTGAGACACGGCTGATGAGGTGAGGCTGGGGTGAGATACGGATGATGGGGTGAGACACGGATGATGAGGTGAGGCTGGGGTGAGACACAGATGATGGGGTGAGACACGGATGATGAGGTGAGGCTGGGGTGAGACACGGATGGTGGAGTGAGACACGGGTGATGGGGTGAGACACGGGTGATAGGTGAGGCTGGGGTGAGATACGGATGATGGGATGAGGCTGGGGTGAGGCACGGATGATGGGGTGAGACACGGATGATGAGGTGAGGCTGGGGTGAGATAAGGATGATGGGATGAGGCTGGGGTGAGACACGGATGATGGGGTGAGACACGGGTGATGAGGCGAGGCTGGGGTGATACATGGATGATGGGGTGAGACACGGGTGATAGGTGAGGCTGGGGTGAGACATGGATGATGGGGTGAGACACGGGTGATAGATGAGGCTGGGGTGATACATGGGTGATGGGGTGAGACACGGGTGATAGGTGAGGCTGGGGTGATACATGGATGATGGGGTGAGACACGGGTGATGAGGTGAGGCTGAGGTGAGACACGGATGATGAGGTGAGGCTGGGGTGAGACACGGATGATGAGGTGAGGCTGGGGTGAGACACGGATGATGAGGTGAGGCTGGGGTGAGACACGGATGATGGGATGAGACACGGATGATGAGGTGAGGCTGAGGTGAGACACGGATGATGTGAGGCTGGGGTGAGACACGGATGATGAGGTGAGGCTGGGGTGAGACACGGATGATGGGATGAGACACGGATGATGAGGTAAGGCTGGGGTGAGACACGGATGATGGGATGAGACACGGATGATGAGATGAGGCTGGGGTGAGACACAGATGATGTGGTGAGACACGGATGATGGGATGAGACACGGATGATGAGATGAGGCTGGGGTGAGACACAGATGATGGGATGAGACACGGATGATGAGATGAGGCTGGGCTGAAACACGCTACACGGATGATGCGGTGACGTCTCCATTGATGATGACGTCTCCATTGCCGTTGACTTATCTGAGCACTCCATCATGGACGCCAGGCTCTCCGGATCGGGCAGGCATCAAACAGTGATGGCGATATGAATGGCTACCCTGCCGGTGTTGCATCTTGTGAAGTGATGATGTAAGCTCTGCTGAAGATTACCGTCCAGATATCGACGGCGTTTATCTGCCTTTCAGTTCATCTTCACTTAGATCAGTCGCATAAGCGGCGCATAAGCGGCATAAGCGGCATAGGCGGCGCATAAGCGGCATAAGCGGCGATTCGTCAGCGGTAGCCCAGAGCTGTGAAACACTGATCAATATATGAAGTCCTTTATTTTGACAATGAGCGGTAAGTGTGCCGTAACTATACAGATTACAGTCTGTATTTGTGTCTGCTTGTGTATGTATACGTGTTAATATGTGTGTTTGTGTGTATGTGTGTGTGCGTGTTCGTAGGTGATCCGTCTGGCGGAGCGGCGGCTGCGTCGGCTACAGCAGCTCTACCTGGGCCAGTTTGACCGGCTGCAGCACGTGTTGAAGACCAAGCGGCGGGCCTACCTGCTGGAAGTGGCCAGGGAGAAGGAGACCATGAGTGAGTGCTGGCCGCGTCTCTGTGAAACCCGAGCTGCATGGTTTAATGCGCGTGGTCATCTCGCTTCAGACATGGCTGGAATAATCACGAAGTAGAGGATGTGCGTATTCTGTGTTTTATGACGTTGTGACATTGAGCCGCGATGACGGACCGTCAGGTTTCCTGGTCTAAATGATATATATCACGACATGTGCACCGTTTTATACGTGCGTTACACGTACCACATTTGAGGCAACTATGGTATGTGATTGTTGCAGGGAACTGCTTAGACTCAATCAGCTGTTTGCCCCTCTGTGGTGTACCGCATCTGCTGTAGAACCCCGTTTGACTCGACTGTGTCTGACTCGGCTCTGTTGTGTGATGTGTGTCTGCTGCAGAGAGCATCAGCGGGGCGCCGCGGGAGACAGTAGCCGAGCAGCAGGCCTATGATCTGCTGAGGGCACACAGCCACCACCAGAAACCGGCCGGCAAGGACTACTGGTTCTGGCAGCAACGACTCGAGAAACGTGCCGCCCAGGTATACAGACAGACTCCAGAGAAAGGACACACGGTGGACATCAATACAAGAGACATGACAGACACGTACCTACAGACACAAACACAGTACAGGCATGCTTATCCAGCTCCGATCGGCTGATACATCGCCACAATGGTTGATATAGGCAGACTTGTATTCAATTGAATCAATCGACTCCAGTTAACCCCGCCGTGTGGTCAACCCTTTGGGTCCTGCTGACGACCAGGGTCGGCGGCTGTCGGCCTGAATGCCGGATGGGATGCTAGTTTGGTACGCAGACTGGGTATGTTAAACACGCATCTATATTGTATACGTACGCACCAAGCTTGCATCTCAGCCAGCGCACGGTGTGCCAGCGAACCCTGATCGTTATCGGGACCCGAACGGCTGACCACACGACGGGAGTAACTTGAGTCGATTGATTGAACTAAATTATACAAGTCTGGATATACGTACGACGCCTCGCGAGCCTCTGCTTTAATCCGCTGTATGTATTCCTTCTGATATATGAGTGTATGTATTCCTTCACATATGAGTGTGCACGCATACTAGGTAGCCATCTATTGACTATCTCTGTATGGTGTGACGGTTTGCCTGTGTGCACGGATGCAGGGCTCCGTCTCTATACCATGGGCGGTGCATTGCGGCAGCTTTGTCGCCTCAGTAGTTGTCAGCTGATTGTGTGCGGTGATCTCATTGCGGCCTACCGGGACTAGTGCGGACATACTGCGCGTGTTTGTTGCGTCCAGGTTGTTTGCTTGTCTGCTCGGGTAAAGGTCGGCACGAGTAGGTGGGTAGCAATGCTGAGTAATACGCATTACTGCTACCCAAGTGATTATTGACGTCTGGGCAGAGTGTGAGACTTATGGCCGCCACATAACCCGAGTAGTTGCATAAATACAAACCAAGCATAACTCATCAGCAGAGTGTGAGACTTGAGAGTGGGAGTGAGTGGAGAGGGATTTGAGTGTGATTTTAGTATTGTTCTGTAGGGCTGGTTTTCAGTGATTGATTTGATTGATTGATTGATATGAGTACTGAGTTAATTCGTGTCCGGAGAGATTATGCTCTGTTCGTGTGGTTTCCACATATATGCTGGGTCGGGGAGAGTTCGGCGGCAGTAGTGAGCAGGACGCTATGAGCGCTGCTGAGTCGATACCTCTCTTCCCTTGTGACCGGCAGGCGGGAGAGTCGACCCGGACCCGCACGGTGACCCGCTGTGCCCACGCCGAGGGGCGGGTCCGCTGCACCCAACGCACCATTCCGCTCAGCAGGTACTGCCTCAAACACATCGTGCAGGTTAGTGGCGACAGCGCAGACAGGCAGGTACTGCCTCAAACACATCGTACAGGTTAGTGGCGACAGCGCAGACGGCAGGTACTGCCTCTGACACATCGTGCAGGTTAGTGGCGACAGCGCAGACAGGCAGGTACTGCCTCTGACATAGCATGCAGGTTAGTGGCGACAGCGCAGACGGCAGGTACTGCCTCTGACACATCGTGCAGGTTAGTGGCGACAGCGCAGACAGGCAGGTACTGCCTCTGACATAGCATGCAGGTTAGTGGCGACAGCGCAGACAGGCAGGTACTGCCTCTGACATAGCATGCAGGGCAGTGAAGACAGCGGAGACGGCAGGTACTGCCTCTGACACATCGTGCAGGTTAGTGGCGACAGCGCAGACGGCAGGTACTGCCTCAAACACATCGTGCAGGTTAGTGGCGACAGCGCAGACGGCAGGTACTGCCTCTGACACATCGTGCAGGTTAGTGGCGACAGCGGAGACGGCAGGTACTGCCTCTGACACATCGTGCAGGTTAGTGGCGACAGCGCAGACAGGCAGGTACTGCCTCAAACACATCGTGCAGGTTAGTGAAGACAGCGCAGACGGCAGGTACTGCCTCAAACACATCGTGCAGGTTAGTGGCGACAGCGGAGACGGCAGGTACTGCCTCTGACATAGCATGCAGGGCAGTGAAGACAGCGGAGACGGCAGGTACTGCCTCTGACACATCGTGCAGGTTAGTGGCGACAGCGGAGACGGCAGGTACTGCCTCTGACATAGCATGCAGGTTAGTGGCGACAGCGCAGACGGCAGGTACTGCCTCTGACACATCGTGCAGGTTAGTGGCGACAGCGCAGACGGCAGGTACTGCCTCTGACACATCGTGCAGGTTAGTGGCGACAGCGGAGACGGCAGGTACTGCCTCTGACATAGCATGCAGGTTAGTGAAGACAGCGGAGACGGCAGGTACTGCCTCTGACATAGCATGCAGGTTAGTGAAGACAGCGGAGACGGCAGGTACTGCCTCTGACATAGCATGCAGGTTAGTGGCGACAGCGCAGACGGCAGGTACTGCCTCTGACACATCGTGCAGGTTAGTGGCGACAGCGGAGACGGCAGGTACTGCCTCAAACACATCGTGCAGGTTAGTGGCGACAGCGGAGACGGCAGGTACTGCCTCTGACATAGCATGCAGGTTAGTGAAGACAGCGGAGACGGCAGGTACTGCCTCAAACACATCGTGCAGGTTAGTGGCGACAGCGGAGACGGCAGGTACTGCCTCTGACATAGCATGCAGGTTAGTGGCGACAGCGCAGACGGCAGGTACTGCCTCAAACACATCGTGCAGGTTAGTGGCGACAGCGGAGACGGCAGGTACTGCCTCTGACATAGCATGCAGGTTAGTGAAGACAGCGGAGACGGCAGGTACTGCCTCTGACACATCGTGCAGGTTAGTGGCGACAGCGCAGACGGCAGGTACTGCCTCAAACACATCGTGCAGGTAGTGGCGACAGCGGAGACGGCAGGTACTGCCTCTGACATAGCATGCAGGTTAGTGAAGACAGCGGAGACGGCAGGTACTGCCTCGGACACATCGTGCAGGTTAGTGGCGACAGCGCAGACGGCAGGTACTGCCTCTGACACATCGTGCAGGTTAGTGGCGACAGCGCAGACGGCAGGTACTGCCTCAAACACATCGTGCAGGTTAGTGGCGACAGCGGAGACGGCAGGTACTGCCTCTGACATAGCATGCAGGTTAGTGAAGACAGCGGAGACGGCAGGTACTGCCTCTGACATAGCATGCAGGTTAGTGGCGACAGCGCAGACGGCAGTACTGCCTCTGACACATCGTGCAGGTTAGTGGCGACAGCGCAGACGGCAGGTACTGCCTCTGACACATCGTGCAGGTTAGTGGCGACAGCGCAGACAGGCAGGTACTGCCTCTGACATAGCATGCAGGGCAGTGAAGACAGCGGAGACGGCAGGTACTGCCTCTGACATAGCATGCAGGTTAGTGGCGACAGCCGCAGACGGCAGGTACTGCCTCTGACACATCGTGCAGGTTAGTGGCGACAGCGCAGACGGCAGGTACTGCCTCTGACACATCGTGCAGGTTAGTGGCGACAGCGCAGACAGGCAGGTACTGCCTCTGACATAGCATGCAGGGCAGTGAAGACAGCGGAGACGGCAGGTACTGCTCTGACATAGCATGCAGGTTAGTGGCGACAGCGCAGACGGCAGGTACTGCCTCTGACACATCGTGCAGGTTAGTGGCGACAGCGCAGACAGGCAGGTACTGCCTCTGACATAGCATGCAGGGCAGTGAAGACAGCGGAGACGGCAGGTACTGCCTCTGACATAGCATGCAGTTTAGTGGCGACAGCGCAGACGGCAGGTACTGCCCTCTGACACATCGTGCAGGTTAGTGGCGACAGCGCAGACGGCAGGTACTGCCTCTGACACATCGTGCAGGTTAGTGGCGACAGCGCAGACAGGCAGGTACTGCCTCTGACATAGCATGCAGGGCAGTGAAGACAGCGGAGACGGCAGGTACTGCCTCTGACATATCGTGCAGGTTAGTGGCGACAGCGCAGACAGGCAGGTACTGCCTCTGACATAGCATGCAAGGTTAGTGGCGACAGCGCAGACGGCAGGTACTGCCTCTGACATAGCATGCAGGGCAGTGAAGACAGCGGAGACGCAGGTACTGCCTCTGACATAGCATGCAGGTTAGTGGCGACAGTGCAGACGGCAGGTACTGCCTCTGACACATCGTGCAGGTTAGTGGCGACAGCGCAGACGGCAGGTACTGCCTCTGACACATCGTGCAGGTTAGTGGCGACAGCGCAGACAGGCAGGTACTGCCTCTGACATAGCATGCAGGTTAGTGGCGACAGCGCAGACGGCAGGTACTGTCTCTGACACATCGTGCAGGTTAGTGGCGACAGCGCAGACAGGCAGGTACTGCCTCTGACATAGCATGCAGGTTAGTGGCGACAGCGCAGACGGCAGGTACTGCATCTGACACATCGTGCAGGTTAGTGGCGACAGCGCAGACGGCAGGTACTGCCTCTGACACATCGTGCAGGTTAGTGGCGACAGCGCAGACAGACAGGTACTGCCTCTGACATAGCATGCAGGTTAGTGGCGACAGCGCAGACGGCAGGTACTGCCTCTGACACATCGTGCAGGTTAGTGGCGACAGCGCAGACAGGCAGGTACTGCCTCTGACATAGCATGCAGGTTAGTGGCGACAGCGCAGACGGCAGGTACTGCATCTGACATAGTGTTCAGTCAGTGGCGACAGCGCAGACAGGCAGGTACTGCCTCTGACACATCGTGCAGGTTAGTGGCGACAGCGCAGACAGGCAGGTACTGCATCTGACATAGCATGCAGGGCAGTGAAGACAGCACAGACAGGCAGGTACTGCCTCTGACATGGTGTTCAGGTTAGTTGTATCAGTGCAAAACGCGAACAGAGATACCGCATCCGGATTCAGACATGGTAGGGGTTGGTGTCACCACTCACCTGTGCTGACATGCGTGCGGCTCATCCGCTGCATTGCGAAATATTGTGGTGCAGTGTCGAATAATCAGATGCGTTGATAATCAGGTACTGGGCCGGTACATATTTGTGCGACACCGCGTGTCACGCAGCGGGGGTAGGCGGGGGGGTGTAATGTGCGGAATAAGACACTATGCAATATGGCATTCACCGTTCTTAGGTTCGAAAGAAAATCTTTTTTCAGGGCGGTGAATAGGATATAGTATAGAGTAGTGAGTAGTAGAGTAGTGTGTGGTGTGTGTGTGGTGTGTGTGTGTGTAGAGAGATAGTATATAGTATAGTAGATAGTAGTGAGAGTAGTGATAGAGGTAGATAGTGAGAGTGAGTAGAGAGAGAGTGAGAGTAGTAGATAGTGTGAGTGTGAGAGTGAGTGAGTAGAGTATATATATAGTATAGATATATTTAGTGATAGTGAGTAGAGTGAGTAGTAGAGTAGTAGTAGAGTAGTAGTAGTAGTAGAGTAGTTAGAGTAGTAGTGAGTAGTAGAGAGTAGAGTAGTATAGTATAGTGATGAGATAGTGAGTAGTGATAGTATAGTGTAGTAGAGTGTAGTGTGTGAGTGTAGTGTGTGTTTGTGTGTGTGTGTTAATATATATAGTATATA